>PVKE010007718.1:0-49778 GCA_004027555.1 Craseonycteris thonglongyai
CATCACTGTGTTTCGAGACAATTGTAGATCTTGAATTGCAGCAACAATTTCACTCTTGTTCTTAAAATCGTTCAAAAGTGAATCTGACATTTCCAAAAAAATTTCCTTTACAAATTCACCGTCGGAAAATGGCTTACATTGTTTTGCTAAGAGATAGCTTACTTTGAATGATGCAGTAGTTACTGCTTGTGACTTCAACTTTGGCTTTTTAAAAACACTTTGTTGATTTGTTAATTGAGTTTTAAGATCCCTAACTTTATGTTTTCTCAGTTCAGAATTTGGTGGATAATCTGTTTGATACTTGTTATGTAAAGCTAAAAAATGTCTCTCCAGATTACCCTTTTTAGGAATGGCTACCGAGGTAAGGCATATTAAACAACATTTATCATTCACCATTGTAAAAAAGTAATCGAGTTCCCATTCTTCATTGAAGTGATAAGTGTTTGAGTTTTCCGGCTTACTACTCATGTTCATGGGTATACTAGAATGCAAAGAAATATGACAATTTAAAGAATAAATATTGAATTAAATATTTTCCTAGAAAATTCAAAAACTCATGAACTGCGGCAATTATCTTCATTACATTGAGAGAAATAGTAACAATACTGCATATTACGATCGGGGACAATAATACAAGTATATTAAAATCTAATATAGATATATTCAAATTTACAAGGAGTATGTTAAAGTTACAATATATTTATTACGGTTTACAATACTGACTTCTTAATTTAAATAGAATGATTGTTATTCCTAATATATTTGTAATACTGTCCCTTATTTTTCTCTCAGTGTAATGACCACAGTTTAGAGATCTGTTGCCGAGAATGCTCACTTATCAAGTAAATAGATAGGCAAGAAAAGCAGTTTAATTTAAAACAAAGAAAAGGTACTTACATTTTAAACAGAAGAAAAATTGAAACTCAACGTGGTCACCGAGGATAAATTATATTGATTGATAATAATACTGTTAATACAAAAGAAAAGAAGCTACCGTATGACACTACCAAATATTCAAGCTAACTGACTGTGTTCTTTGATGAGTCGAGTCATAACTGTGGCGTTCACGCGTTGCGTCCGGTGACAAGTGTAACACATAAGTCAAAATGTATTGTCTGGGTGGGCAGAGATCACAGTGTCAGGCTGTCAGAATTCTAGGAATTTATGACCTTGGCAAATTCCCAGAATGCATTAAACTATTGCTAGAAAGTTTTGTCTTCTACAATCGCTTCAAAGTCCACGGTACACGGAATCCCACCCCAGACACTGCGAGCGATCGACGATCCACCAAAATTGGCCTCGTGATCTACTGGTCGACACGATCGACTTGTTGGCCACCCCTGCTCTACAGCAAGCATTGTGAATTAATCACTGTTTTTTTATATTAACTTTTAAAATCACTGAAGTCAGAACTAAAATTCCCAGTTCACATTTACATAAATTCTTCTTCTAAATTTATTAATGAACCTGAGTTAAAATAAAACAACACGAAGCAGTAGGGGAACACGGATGAGCTCTGGAGGTCAAGGTCAGTGTTCACATGGGCTGTGCCTTTCTGTAGCACATGCTGGAGCTTTTACTAGCAACACCCACAGAGCCCACTCAAGGCTGCACATCTTTCCTTTGCTCCACAAATGCCTACTTGGTGGAAGCCACTACTGAGGAAATTTAAATAAAGATGAATAAACCTTCACTCCTGGGTTATTACGACGTAACGTTTAAGAGTGATCAGGGAAGACTTGATCTACCAAGACGTCTGGGAAACTTCCTTGGGAAAAGATACTTCAGCTGACATGTAGGAGGATGTATGCAGTGTAGTAAATGATTCCAGTATACACAAAATACTGTACTTCAAAGTGAGAATAGAAACAGTTAACTTGAGCAATGGCACCCAGCTACTGTTTGGAAGAGTCAAGATTTTAAAAAAACTACTCAGTCTCCAGACCCTATTCTCTTTTTCTTTGTTGCTCTTTCTTCCATATGAGGTCAAAGGTTTAAAAAAAAAAAACACAACAAATTTGGATCTTTCTTATACCCCTGATTTGTTGACACAACCTCAGGATGTCCACAAGTTGTGCTTTTCGCAGGGCAGTTTCGTTTTACCCTGGTTATCCCAGAATAATATTAATGGCCTCTCCTCACATTCACAACAGTGTCCTGGTTTGGATGATAAATTACACGGTCATCCCAGCCAACTGCTACTGAAGATGTCAGATTTATTGCACAAAACACATTTGAAAAAATAAGGGGTAGAAGACGAAATACAGCCTCAAACTCCTTGGTGGAAGTTTCCATTAGATGGTTTTGAAACACTGTAGAGTACAAAATTAATGGTATTTACAGAAGAATAAACTGTACCATTGTAGGAGGTTGATGACTCTTAAAAGTATTCGAGTAGTTAAGTTTTATCAAGTTCTCTTTAGTGAAGTCAGTAAAGTGTCTTTCACTGATTTTAATTTGACTCACTTTTCCTGAAGATAACTTATTATCCATTACTTCTTCCCTGACTGATTAACTGGTATAACGAGAAAAACAAACTGAATGACATAAATGGCAAAAATCATTTGAAATGTGAAAACATATTGAATACAGAGGTTATGTTTCTGACTCCTACAAGCGTACTTAAGGAAGTACAAAGTACTTAAATAACTTTGATAATGAACTCAGATTAAAAAAAAAAAAAAAATCCTTCATTTTCCCAATTCTTATTCTGTAGCCTGTTGGTCAGAAGCTTAATATAAGGACATATATCATAGTAGATCCAAAGAAAGAAAGAAAAAGGCTATAATGGCTGCAAAGATGTGTGATCAGAAAAACTGAGGCAATTCAGAGAACGAGGGTATCAAACACTGTAGGAAATACTCAAGTGAAGATCTGACCATCTCTTTATCCTTCCTTGCTCAGGCGTTCTGAGTAAGGTGACCATTTTCAAACACGACTCAGTGAATTCTCCATTTTCATTGTCCAAATGTATTGCTGCCATTTGAAAGGAAAGTTGAATTTGGAGTTACAAAGAAAAGGGTCACTGTCATGAAGCCATGGGGAGGGGAGGGGGCTGTAGTAATACTCAGAACAGCTAGTTACCCAAGTGCCCAAATGATGGTGGAGCAGACAATAGCGGGACAAGAGGCAGCAAACAGGCCATGAAGTCCACAGCTGCTTTCCCTGAGGCTCATGAGTTACAGGATGTGACCATGGGATAAAGACCTTTTATCAACCGAGGAACAAAAGTCATTTTCCCACAACAGTCCTGGGTGACATATAAAACTACTCCAAATGTGCAAAACACACGCGCACACACACACTTGTTGGCCTAAATGACATGAATAACTTCATCTGCTTTCGTGGATTTCTGCACAGGGAAACAGGAGTGAGAGCAACTCTTACAGAACAGATTAATGAAGAGCTCTGTGCAGGTCTGACTTACATATATTGGACGCAGACCAATAGGTGTGAATTCTTTGCCCTTCCCAGATTTGTTATGAATTGGTGCAAACTGTAGACTGATGTGCGGCCCAGACTAGGCTTCGCACATCACACCCATCCGAGGACAGAAGGAAGCCTTGATGAGAACCACATCAGAAATAACCTGACGTTATCCACGGCACTTTTTCCAATGCCCCAGGAAGCAGGGATTGGACATGACTGTCAAATCTCTCTTCCACTAACAGCTGTAAATTATACATAAATTACAAGTTCTGATGTTGAAGCGCAATTCTGAGATGCTTGTCTGAAGGCACATGAGGGAACTCTGAGCAGACGGGGGAGGTCAGGTGCTCAGGGATCCCCATCCCACTCCCTCAAGACTCAGCTACGATTCTTGTCTCCATTGTGTACAGATGCTTCAGCGCCCTTTACAGCCGAGGTTTTCTGGATTTCCTCATGGAGGCTTGGGGCCTCACTATGAACCTCTGATATTGATACAACTTGTGACTTATTTCTCATATGTACAGTGATACCTTGAAATCCACACTCCCCAAAACTCAAAGAACTTGGAATCTGAATTAAAAAATCAAGCAAGTTTTGCCTCAAAATCTGAATGCTGCTTCGGAATTTGAATGCCAACATGTTGTTCGCGTGAGATGTATCGACAGTACGGCCCATAGCTTTATCCGAACACCCACTTATCTTGGAACTCCAATGTTTTGGAACTCAAACAGGGTTCTGGGATGGTTAAAGTTTGAATTCCAAGGCATCCCTGTAGTTGATTTTTTTTTTTTTAACTCCATGTGATCTGTGTAGGTTGGAGCCATGTAGGGTTCATGTGAAATGTGTCCCACAATTTATTATTTTATTAAATTTATTATAAATAATAAATTTATTATTTATTATTTATAAAAGTATTTATGCTTTTGTTGTCAGGATGTGTTCGTCAGAAACTCAGGGAGGAGAAGCAGCATTTTATATAGAATGGTTTCTGAGCTGTTCTCATTCCTGTTTTCATGTGCAGTATAACTAAGAAAAGTGAGGAAAGGGGGCAAATCGAACACAGAACTGGGGAGTACTGAGTTCAGATAAAAGAAACGCTGCTCAAAGCTAATGAAGAAACTTCTTCTATCTATCATACATAGTATCAACCAATAAAAAAATTTAAATTCCCAGGACCCTAAGTTGTTTGGGGTTTTTTGGGGTTTTTTTTTTTTTTTTGAGTCACTGGATGATGGACTATGTATTACAAGAGAACTTGTAAGTACAATTAGAAGCAGACATTACTCATTGCAATAAAAGAGATGCAAACATGGTTTGAAAAGCTACAAGGAAATGAGAGAACATGATTGAAGATTCGCATCGGATTCCAAGCTGATCCTGAAGGGCTGGTAGGCTTTTGACAGCTTGAAGGAAGTAGAGGAACATTTCATATGAAGGAAATATAATTGCAGTGAAGGGAAAGTACAGGCCATGGCAGGTTGTCAGGTTGCACAAAAACACAGAGATAGCTTAAGGAAAAGATGGGTTAAGAAATGCGGTTATATTGGAATCAGGATCCATAAGTCCTTGAATTCTAGGCCATCCCATCTGGACTTAATCAGTAAGCAGCAGGAATCCTGTCATGATGTTTGACTATGACTTCAGGATACAATGGTGACACGCAGAATGGACCAAAGAAAACAAACACACACAAAACAAAATAGATGGGCAGTCTGGATGAGAGATATGGAGAACAGAGCACTTTTGTAAGATGTAAGGAGCCTCCAATATGATACCATCCCTTTCCGTAACATCCCAGGGCCTCAGTTTCCGCATGAATAAATCATGTTGAGTGAATGCTGAACAAGGGGGATCGTGACCCCTGGTTATATGAAGGGGGAAAAGAGTGTGGCAAAGAGTGTTAGACGAGCCAGACTCACTGACGGCATGAAAAGATCACTATGAGTAAAAATAATAGAGGAAATCTGGGCTCTAGGAAGGGTGGTAATAGGTTCTTGCAATGTCATAAACCCAGATTCTAAAATCTAATACAGTCCTCACAGCTTGCATTTAACTGTATTTGAAGACATTTAAGTTGGCTCATATACATATGATTTGTTTAAACACTCCGTTTGTATAGTGACTAACTGAATAATACTAGAATTGAAAAAATATATAAGTGGCAGAAATAGAAAATGTCAATGTTAATGAAAGATAACACCTCTAGTCATTATAAATTCAAATTTTTGCGAAAATCACAAATTAGTGACAAGTTAATAAAATATACCCTATAGTCTACAAAAACAAAAGCTTGTTTATATTGGAAGTCACTTGTTTTTCATAAAAATGAGTTTGGCTGTGAAAAATATGAGTTTTAAAAACTGTCTTCCTATACTGTTGGTTTTATTTTGTATTTTTGGGTTAAATGTTTTTCTTTAAAATTCACAGAATCAGAAACTTTACCTTATGAAAGACAATATGACAGCTTTATCACATTGATAAGCCTACTGTTGTCCTGATTCTTGTTAATGACAGCTTTTATGAAGTACACACCTTCTCCTAGTCTTCAGTGCCGCAGTCCCTGGTGAGTTTTTGCTACCAGATCACTGCCATATTTAACTCTTAAAATAACACTGCGAGAAAGCTGGGTCTCCTCCATTCACAGGTAAAATGTTGAAAACGCTAATTTCCACAGACCTAATTTCTTTGTATGATTCTAAGGGCTACTCACCTTCGACCATTTGACAGATTCATTGTCACTGATGTCAGAGCTCTTTGGCTAAGATAGCCTCTTGGGTGGTGTAGTATCATCCAAGTAATGTCCCAAATGTTACTACCCAAATTAAGGTAATGAGGATGTGCTTCTATGGAAGAGAAATCTGTACATGTTCCGGAATTTGTAAAGGAACAAGTAGTCCAATCTGAACAATTTCTCACAAAACGCTCTAGACAATGGCATTATCAATACTGTTCAGTCAGAACCAAAGGGACCAGTGAGTATCAATCACCACTGAATTTCAATTCGTTTAAAATATGTATCTTATGCCCCCAACGGAGACATTCTGGGGGAGAAACTTGTATGTTTAAGGTTTGCTGTTAACCTAAGCATCTAAGTCTAACCTAAAATTGTATATTAATTGTGTTGTAAAGAACCACTTAACCTTTCAGAGCCTCGGTTTCCTTTTAAACAGCAAGACAACGGCTTGAATTAGGTGACCGCTGGGAACCGATTCTCCGTGGTCTCTAATGTTTCCTCACATCTTGTGAGCAAAGGTACTGTTGGCCTTTGTTCCCGACTGTCTTTCCGATTATGTTGTGAACAGCCTTGGAAGACAGGGATAGTATCTCCATCCAGAATGATAGTTGGTGTGTTTACTGCACATTAATAGTTTGGGGGTTCCCTAAATTCAAGGTTCCACTCCTACAACTAAACCTATTGTGTGAAAAGTTATTACCTGGACTTCTTAGTGTTCTGTGCAAACTGGGGCTCGGTGACCTGGTACAAGTTCACTGTTGCTATTACTGTGAGTACTAAAATCCATTGTTTTTGACCCAGGAGTCTTCTTGTCTTTCCCAGGGTCCCTAAAACCGTGACAGGCTAAACAGCAAGATGGCACATGCAGTAAATCCTCAGACCCTTCACAGATCTTGACATTGATGTGTATAATCTTTGTTAGGTCTTGCAAAGCTCTTTGCCACCTCGCCCTCATATCTCCATCACTAGACTGTCTACCCTCTGTCTTCAGCTCAGTGAGCTAAGCCGTGACCTCTGCTGGGATAATTTAATTAGCTTTTATCAGTAACTCTGCCTCATTGACCTTCAATAGCTCTGCTCTGAAAATCTGTGCTGAAGTGCTAACTAGGTATAAGTTAAAACCCTTAGAGAAGTTGAGTAGTGAAAAGATCATGGTGTCATCTTGCAAGTGCAATTCAAAATAAAAACAACACTCAACAGCACAGACAGCTCAATAACATTTTGATCGTATGCATTTTCCCCACTCAAACGTTTGCTTAGTGTGTCTACTGAATAATCTAGCGGTACTAATTCTCAACCTGAACCCTAAGCCTGAGCTACTGTCGCTTCCTGCTGGCCTTCTCCCCAAGTCCCTGCCTCTGTCCCATCCCACTGCTAGGCCCAATAGTCTCTCTTCTGCCCAATCTGAGATCAGCTTTCTTCTCAACACTTCTCTGAATGTTTTCTCATTGCTCATCTTCATTTTTTTCCCCAGTTTTATTAAGAAATAACTGATATATGTCATTGTATATGTTTGTTTGTTTTTAATTATTATTGTTATATTCATTGGGGTGACATTAATTAGTAAAAATTACATAGGTTCCAGGTGTACAATTCTACAACACATAGTCTATGTGTTGCACTGTGTTCACACCACCCAGAGTCAGTTCTCCTTCTATCACCATGTATTTGATGCCCCTCCCTCCCTCTCACCACCCTCTTCCCTCCTTTCCCTCAGGTAACCACTAAACTTTCAACTGTGTCCACAAGTTTCTGAGTCTTTGTTGCTTTCAGTTTTGTGTTCCACTTTTGAGCGAAGTTATATGGTCGTTGGCTTTTTTTGTTTTGTTTTGTTTTCTGTCAGGCTTATTTCAATTTGCATTATGATCGCAAGGTCCATCCATTTTACTGGAAATGGCTACTTCATCTTTTCTAATGGCTGAGTAATATCCCATTTTGTAAATGTACCACAACTCGAAATATTACTCAGCCATAAGTTGTGATACTGTATAAGTTAAGACACATGGCACGATGGTACAATTTACATATATTGTGAAATGATTACCACCACAGGTTTAGCTAACATTCGTATTTATCTATAAATACAATAAAAATGAAAGAAAAGAAAAAATATCCTTGTGATGAGAACTCTTAGAATTCACTCTTAACAACTTTTCTATATATCATATAACACTGTTAGCTACAGTCAGAGTGTTGTACATTACATCCCTAGTATTTACTTACCTTAAACTGGAAGTTTGTACCTTTCGACCACCTTCATCCAATTTTCCATCTCCCAACATCTGCCTCTGATCATTTTTTCTCAGTTTGTTTTTGTTTTGGATTCCACGTATAAGTGGGATTATACAGTATTGGTCTTCCTCCGTTTCACTTATTTAACTTAGTATGTTTTCAAGATTTTGCCCTGTTGTCACAAATGGTAGGATTTCCTCATTTTTTTATGGCTGAATAACACACACACATACATACATACACACCCCAAATGTTCTTTATCCATCAATCTATCAATGGACACTGGCTGTTTCCATGCCTTTTCTATTGTAAATGATTCTGCTGTGAATGTGAGGGTACAGATATCTTTCTGAAGTTGTGTTCTGGTTTCCTCTGCATATATTCCTAGAAGCAGAATCGCTGGATCACAAGAAGTTCTGTTCTTATTTTTTAAGCATCTTCCATACTGTTTTCAATAGTGGCTGCAGCAGTTTACAATCCCACCAACAGTACACAAGAGTTCCCTTTTTTCTACATCCACACCAACATTTGTTATCTCTTGTCTTTCTTATGTTGGTCATTCCAACAGGTATAATGTGATATCTCATTGGGTTTTAACTTGCATTTCCCTGAGGATTAGTGATGTTGAGCACCTATGGGCTTTTCACATATCTCCTCTAGAAAACAATGTATATTCAGGTCCTTTGCCCATTATTATTTGGATTATTTTACTTTGCTTTGTTATTGAGTTGTGTGAGTGCCTTGTATGTTTTGGAAATGAACCCCTGCTCATCTCGATTTGGACTGTCCCATTGTCTCGGGGACGCTGAACTCACTGTCTGACACAAGCCACATTGCTTTAGGATAATGCATAATTCAAGGCTCATCTATCTAAGGAAAATTCAGTGCATGTCAGGACTCCATTTTAAGCAGATACTCAGGTTATGTTCACTTCCAATTACACTGTTAAGTGAGTGCCACTGGGTATTTTAACTATGTATTACCACTGGCTTACTGAAAAATTAAAGACATTTACACAAAAACATTCCAGGGTATTTTAGTATTCTCTCATCAGCCAGTTAGAAGATAGTCCTATAATTATCATTACCATAATATTAAAAAGAAAGAAAGAAAGATTAAGAAAATGACTCTAAGCTTAAGGACATTTGAAGATTGAGGGTAAATATAAATTTTATTAGTAAAACATAATGTGAGATAGGAAAGAAAGCCAAAGGAAACTTCTCATTTGTAAATGGCTAATAAATATGCAAAGTTGTATGAAAAAGACAGATTCAGACTACATGTATCAAGGAAGTCAACTAATTCATATATAATAATATGTTTGGAGGAATAAAAGTTTATTTAAAGAATGAATTAAATTTTATATATATTATAGCTCTCGATTACTCAGTAGCCTCCCTTCATGATTATCCTATTAGTTTGCCTGCCTGCCTTCCTTCCTTCCTTCCTTCCTTCCTTCCTTCCTTCCTTCCTTCTCTCCTTCCCTATCTCTTGCCCTCCCCTCCTTAACCCCTTCTTTTTTAACTAGCAGCATTTCCTCTTTGAGGTAAGGGTTAAAATACTTGAAACATTTTCAGGAGCCTTGAGACACTCAAGCCGATTTTCAAATCTTGCCAAACCCACTTCCTTAAAACCCTCCCTTCTCTTCGTTCCTGCTCCCACTGCAGCGTTCAGCTCCCTCCTTTCCCAATCCCAAAATATTCCTAATTGATTTCCATGTCCTACTCCTATCCTGACCATTTTCTCTGTAGAGTGATTCTCACCTAAAATGCAAGCATACCACTTACTGCCCTCATCCTTCCAGTTGCTCAGTTTCCATCACATGAGTCCAATTTCCTTAATGTGCTTTTAAGAGTCTCTTAATGACTGGCCCCCACCACCCCCTCCGGGCCTCTCCAAATCATCCCCGATGACCCAAGGTCATGTTCATTAGCACAAGAATGGGGTGTGTGTGTGTGTGTGTGAGTGGGCAGGGCGCCCATCCACACAGAAGGAAGCCCACTGGTAAAGTTTCAGGAACACAACACGGTTGGGGGGCTGAGATCAGGAAGCAATTCCTCTGTGTGACGATCAGGGACAGAGGAAAGGTGGACCAGGCAGAAGAGACCAGCGAAGCCCAGCCCAGATGGCGAGAGGCTTGGATTGTGTCAGTAAAGAGTGTGGACACCCTGCAAGGTGTCCTGAGTCCTCACTTACGACTTGCTCAGGCACAGGCTGCAGACCATGGGCCCAGAGTCTGAGCTCTGGGTCTGCAAAGCGGTCACAGTGCCGTGCACTTGTCTATGAGCTTAGAGCCGAACAAAGGCAATGGAAGTGGAAATGAAAAGAAAGTAAAAGAGATGTTCTGAAAATGTGGGAAATTACGAAGAAGGGCGAAGCCTCCATAATGGCAGGGGGACTAATTTGGGTGTTTCTCTGCTGATCAAAGGAGTGAACAAAGGGATTTTTCAGAGATCAGACTGAAAGCATTTTTGTTGTTTCTGAAAGCATTCTGAAAACTGTAAACACCATGCTGTGTAAGATTTCATCATCTTTATTACCCAGCACTGCTGCGTTCATAGTCCTTCGGGTCTGGGGCTTGAATTACGAGCCCTTCTTGTACTTGAAAGAAACTACATTCCAGCTAGTCCAGAAGAATGGTTAGTGCCTATCCTGCTGTAAGACCCTCCTGGGAAGGGCCACCAGAAGAGACCCGAGACAACGCCTCTCCCTAGCAGCTCAGCACTCTTCCCGAAGTCTTCTCCACGGCATCATCCCTGCGATAGGTTACCAAGTCCACTTGGGCAATTTTTAAAGGGATCAGTGACATTCTGATATAAGAGAATCCTGATTTTTGGAGTTCTTTAAAATGCAAATGTAGGGGGAAAAGTACATCTTCTGTTTGATCACAAAAGCTATGAAGGTACAAAGAAGGAAAGATCGCTTCCAGCATTACAACAATATCTGTTTTCACTGGAGACCCGAGCCAGCCTTAATCATCCACACTTTCATCTCGTCCAGTATCTCAGAGAGCAACAAGTATTGTGAACGCTCTTACCCCAGCACAAAGCCCTTACAGAAAGTTCCCCAGAATACAGACACATGTCTGTCTGTCAGTCTGTCTGTCTGTCTCTTTCCTTCTCTCATATATGCACATGTATGTGCTCATGCTGCATCCCCCCCACCCCACCCCACCCCACACACACTAATGCACAAATTGTCTTTACTGAATTTCTTTCACTGTCGGCAGGATATGTCATTCAATCAATGTCATATTTTTCCTGCTAAAAATGTTCACCCATTAAAAATGCATTCAGTTGTAATGCATTAGTTCAATCAATACATACTCATATGAACTGCAGATTCAGGGGGGATAAGTGGGAAATGCAGACAATGAGATGGGAGGAGAGAGCAGTGTGTCTTGTTCTTTCTGTGAGGCTTGGGGGCCAACATAACAGGATGCAGGGCCATGCCCGTCAACACCTCAAAACACCAAAACAATAATACCACAGAGAGTTCAGGCACAAACCTTTCCAACAGCATTTATTTGTGTGTTGCCATCAGAGCAAGAACTTCTTTTTTATTTAAAACAATTTTCAAAGAAAAAGACTTCAGGGGAAAAAAAGAAAAGAAAAAAAACTCTTTGCACTTAAAAAAAAAATCTTTGTCTATCACTTTCATGCTTAAATGGCCATCCAGCTTGACATTACCTTTATTGAGAATAATAAGTCTCAATCACACTTCTATTACCAGTCTACTGTGAGTATGCCGCACTTAAGTTGAAGGGAGATTATTTCATCTTTCTTTTTCCTGAAATACCCGAGGAAGGGCTGAGCCACTGTCACATTTCATTTGCAGGTAAACCTGTATTCATCTGAGGTTAACTGCTTACCACTACTCACTTCCACCCAATGTTTCCATATTTTTTCTTACAGAGCAATGTCTACTTTTATTTCAGAATGAATCGCTTGTGGCTATTTGACTTTTTAAGGCTCATGGATTCCTAATGAATATCCAAATTGTATTTGCATGATCCAGGATACAATCCTTTTTAAGTGGCAAGAGTTTTATCGCACATGTGTGGTTCAGTGCCCTTTCTTATATGTCAGTAGGGAATTCTCCTTGGCATACTCATGAAGGTGCCCACCAGCGTTTAGACTTGATATTTTTACTTAGCTCCTTTTAATTAGGGGTTTTTACTATTCTGTGAGTAAGAAGTCTATATGGTGGATAGTAGACTCCTCACATATATTCTGCACATTATCTCACTTGTGTATCTAAATCTGGCTCTCTATGAAAAACGTTTGGAAATTTCAGCACAGATATACTGTTCTCGAGATAAGGTAATATAGTATGGAAATTCCCACTTGCCTAAAACTTGTTAGCATGAAATATAAGGATAATCAAAAAGGATAAAAGTATCACTCATGTTCTTTTTAAGTGTTCTAAAGATATAAGTAGTGGAGCATCATGGGAAGCCTAATAATAGTCAATCTTTAAAAGATAGCAAGAAGAAATTAGGTCATAGTTACGAAAAGGATATGGTATTTCTAAATTATAGATGACATTCACTGAGTCAGAAGCAACACTTTTGAGAGCAGAGGTATTAAGTTATACATCAGGAATATATTTTTACAATGAGACCCCGTCCTTTACTTTAAAACGATTTTTAATGACAAACACATAAAATGATTTTAAATGAGAAACACAATTAAACTACAGCATTGCTTAGGAAATCTCACAAGACACAGTCACTGAAAGCAGCTTAGGCCAGAAAGATTTGCAAATTGAAGAGCTACAACCCCACACAGAAACTTTCCCTGCTTTCACAATTATCATCTCACCAATCATCTGTAGACTTTACCTACCTAGCCACGAGTTGCTGAGTTCACTTGCCAATGTTTGTTTTCATATTATATTTCTAGACTTAAATTTGTGAAAACTGAAATAAAGTGAAGCATAAAGTACACTGATTGGGGTATTTAATCATCTCTTCTCAGCCTAATCAGTTCCCCATAATAACCCTCTGAATCCTAGCAAGATATATTTGTAATGGGATTTTTGTTCGCTGTATATTGTGTGTGTGTGTTGAATCCAATGTTCAAAATTTGAGTTACATGGTTTCTTAATAAATAAAAATAATTTGGATTTGCTTTGATGACGATTTTTGCATTATCCTTTAGATTATGTTTTATCTCTCTAATTCAGTAGGAAGGTTTCTGGTTTCACTGACTGAATCCTCTTGACTTTTCTCTGTTACTCATTTACTTTCGTCTATGATGGGAACAGGGGTGGGAGGGAGTTGTCGGAATTTTTCATCGCTGGCCAAGGCTTGAGAGGTAAAGCAAGATGAGAATGACGTGTCTCTATCCTTCCTCATTTATCCTACTCAGGGCATAACAAAATCAAATCTTCATAGTAAGTACTTACTTTGCACCAAACAGATCAATCTTTTTCCATTAGATTTGTCACATGAGACTTGAACTCAACTGTAATTGATTCCAAAGTCATGTGGAACAACAGCCACTCTAGTATTTTTCCTATGATCCTCTCAATCAATAGGCCTAGCAGCTTAACAAAAATAATTACATCAACATATCTGCTTTCCTGACACCATTTTGTTCTTCAGTGTCAGAAACAGCCTGCTATTAGAATAAATCCAATAAGTTCAAGGCAAGAAGGCTAAGAGTCTGGGTAACTAAGTGCTTCTACCTCCTGGACTCCACTGATACCAATTCCCTCATTTTCGGAATCTTTTCACAGCTCACAGCTCACAGTACAGTCCATCAGTCTTACACACAGTTCTAACAGTTCCTGGATTTGGAGTGTGATGCAGGCTTTGTATGAGCAGATGCTTATACAAAAGCTAAAATAGGTGGGTATTAAAAGGATTAAGTGATTCAGTAGAGTATCTCAGCCAGCCGTAATTCAAGACACAATAGTTCAAATCTTTCATTGCTGTGTTCTTTGATAAAACGTAGGTTTTAACCTTTGGGGAAGTCTTTTTCTATAGTGTCAGCAGCAACTCCAGACCTGTCAACTCAACAATACTTTACAACTAATGCCTTTCACACTGTCTGAGGGAGAGAAAAGACTTGCAGTAATGCCGCCTAGGATTCTGAGATAGAAAATGCAGCAGCGTACACTGGCTAGTTACTTTGTGTATGGAAATAAGTGAGTTGGCAATGAAAAGTGAGAGGAGGAGGGAATACCTGCAGCAGAAAAATCAAGTCTCTGGAAAGAATAAAGGTGTTTCTCGGAGGATGTCAAAGACTAGTACATGCCATGTCTGAATTAATGTGATAAACTATTAACATGTCATTTTAGGGCTTATCTCCAGAGTTCCCGAAGACTAATTTTTGTATGCATCAAACTAGCAAACAATTTAGTCACTCAAAGGTTGAGAATCAATCTATACTATTGACATTTCTGTTTATTCTGTTATTTGTTCATTTTCAGATGCTTGTTTTTTTCTGTTAACCTCATTGATGTGCGAATCAACTAACTTCAATTGTTTCATTCACTGTGCATGTCTTCAAATTGTATATTTCTTTGCTTAGATCAAAATACGTTATGGACCTAAGGAAGGATATTTTCTACTAAACTGTGTTAGCTCTAGCATTGCTTCATTGTTGAGGTCTCCCATACACTGCACACTCATTTAAGAGATATTTATTGAGTGCCTATTATCTTTCAGCAGTTGTATTCGATATAACAGTGAGCAAAAACACATGGTTTCTTAAAAAAAAAAAAAGGCAGACATCACAAAAAACTGAGAAATAAAGAAGTAATACAATATGAGAAATGATTTGAAGACAAGTGAATGAATGGTCTGGCTCTAATGGTGAGAATAATAAGCAAGCAAACTGGAGAGAAATGCTATTTAGTCTAGCCATTAGAGTTGAAGTATTATTTGGCTCAATATACCTAAACTAGTTTGTCAGTAAATTACCTCAGATATTTTATATGGTTTATAAATTTCCAGAAAGGATCTACTCTGTAAGTATATATCTTATACAATGTCTATATTTCAAATTTTTCTAAAAATTTATTGTGGTTATAATATATTCTCTTTTCAAATGTAGAACAGATCTTGAGATCATCGTACTAAATGAAATGAATCAGAGAGAAAAGTTGAAAACCATATGACTTCACTCATACATGGGATATAAAACTGAAAGCAACAAATGAACAAGACAAACACACGAAGAAACAAAACTCGTAGACACAGGAAACAGTTTAGTGGTTAACAAAGAGTAAAGGGGCTTTGCAGGGGTGTGTGTGTGCGGGGGGTGCCTAGCAGAGTGAAATGAGGGTCAAATATATGGTGATGGAAGGAGAACTAACTCTGGGTTTACAGAGTTAGTTACATAGTTAGTTACATTACAATGGAATACATAGTTCAAGCTTGTCCAACATACTGCCCTCAAGCTGCATGCAGCCCAGAATGGCTTTGAACATGGCCCAACACAAATTCATAAACTTTCTTAAAGCATTATGAGGGGTTTTTTTTAGTAATTTATTTTCTAGCTCATCAGCTATTGTTAGTGTATTTTACATGTGGTCTATGACAATTCTTCTTCCAATGTGGCCCAGGAAAGCCAAAAGATTAGACACCCCTGACATATTAATAGATGATGTATCACAGAATTGTACCCTTGAAGTCTACATAACTTTATTAACCAATGTCACTCCAATAAATTCAATAGAAATTAAAACAATGAAGTGCAAAATCATCGAGAAGAGTAACAGATTAATAATGATAATTATTTGTTGCTTAATGATCTTGGGATTATTTAGTTACAGTCAACTGAGATGAAAGCATAATTTTTCATGGGAAAAAATATAAACTATAGCATTGCTTAGAAGATCTTACGAGTTCACTGAAAGTAGCTCAGGGCAGAAATATTTTCAAGATGGAGAGCTATGACCCCACAGAGAAACCTTCCCTCTTCCATAGTTATAATCTCACAAATCAAAGTTGTGAACAAGATTTATTGTTAAAATTTATTCAAGAATAACACAGGGATTTATTTTAAATAATCCCTTCTTTGAAAAAATTACAATGCTAGAATGGAACACATATAGATGGATGGACGGAAAGATGAACAGACAGACAGACAAACGATAGATGATAGACAGACAGACAGAGAGACAAGCGGAAACATTTCTAAGATAACTGACCCTATTATTCTCATTAAAGGAAAGAATATAGTGGATACATGAATAAGGTAAGAGAAAATAAATAAGAGATACCTGTTTCTCCTAATAATGTTTCACTTCATGAGAATAGACTTCTTTTTTATAGTGTCCTTCTCTTTCTACTGCTCTCTCTTCCACACTTTCTTCTCTACTATTTCTTCAATATTCTTTGCTATCTCATCATTATTATAACCTCTTCCTTCTTCTTCTTTTTGTCTTCTTTACTGTCGTCATCTAGTTATGGTATGATGATCTAGGAACTGTTTGAATGCATAGCTCCTATCAAATAATACTGCATACTTGATTAAAGATACATATCTAACCAAGAAATAAAATTGTTTCTTTAATATATGATTTAAAGTTTCTGTGTACAGAATTTTGTTTATTAGGCTTTAATTTGTACAGTAATTTTAGGTTCAAAATTATTTTTTTTAATAATTTTAGAGTTATTTTTCAAAAGAACTTTGCTTATTACCTAATTATTGAATAGAATAAGATCAGCATCTTTGAAAAAGATTAGCTAGAAACCTAATCCTGAAAAAAATTATAAACTTTATAATGTGAACAGTTGGCACTGCCATTCAATGCATAAGACAAACAAAGAAGTCTGCATTAAGGGCATTTTCTTCATGGTATATTTACACAATGACTGTACATTTAGAAAAATTTAAATCTACTTTTAGATAAACTCTAGCTCTGTATTTAGAAAAATGTAAATACTTATATGTTTAAGTAATTTTAACATTTCTGTTTTGTCTGAAAACTATCCTTTAGTATTAGACATAGCTTAAGAAACTGCTTACAAAGTTATTTTGGTCTTAAAATTTTTAATATACATTTGAAAATGGGTATTTTATCTTATTTAGGTATCCTATTTTATGTTTAATTCTAATATTTAAGGTTAATCTCTCTAACCGAAAAAATTTGTTTTGAATGATTTTCAGAATTTCTTTACATCTTTTATGCAAACATAATTTTTATTAATGACTATTATGTTTATGGTAAAAAATTATGAAGAAAAATCTAAATTCAGCATAAGTTGAAACTTTAGCTTTCACTGTCAATAGATTCATCTTATGCAGAATTTTCATTATATATATATATATATATATATAATATTTTTTAAGTGACTAGATTAGCAATGGGTGTATACTTTTTCTTATAGATGTGGGAACAGATATTAATGACATTTAGTTCTTCACAATTGCATTAAAGTAGTGAATAAAATTAAAGACCACTTATTACAGACCAATACATTTCTTATTTCTATGATCATTTTAGTTAAACATGATAGAAAGAAATGTTTTATCTAAGGAATCTAATATTGTTGTTAAAGAATATATTTAAGCCTTACAAAATATGTTCAGGTTCAAACTTTTATTTATACTTTCGTATGCTTGTCTCAAGTTTTGTAATGAGAAATGAAAGGTTTTTCCAGTCAAGGGCACTGAATGATTAATTTCTTTTTGTCTAGATTTTTTTTCTTTTGATAAATATTTTCCAGATTTAGTTTTCTGCTCAGAGCTTTAATTTACATTTCATGTTATTTAAATTTTCTTATTGAAGGGCATTTGAGAGTGAGGTTAGAAGTATTGCAATTTTCATCGATAATATTTATTGAGTGTTCACAGTGTACAAGATTATATGTGTCTATAATAAAACACTGAAGAAATAAAAAGCATAGTTCTATCTCTCTATGAAGCACAATTTTTAACCACATAGAAGACTTTCACTTTTAAGATAAACATCTTAAAAATCCCAGGCCAAACAATGTGTAAAGTTCACTGCATGATTAAATACAAAAGAAGAGTTCATTATTAAAATAGATCCTATGGTCAATTAAAAATGGATTATTTTATAAAGAAGTGATAATTTTTAATATATTATTTTCTAAGTGCATCTTTTTAATCTATTAACCTTAGTTAACTTAGGGATCGTTTATGTAGTTACTGATGGATAAGAATACTTTGAGATAGAGGTATAAAGTTGAGTTAGTTCATCAAGAACGGGTTCATGAAGGATCAATTAAGGTTACCAAAAAGATAGCTGATGGAACATATCTCATAAACTCCTCCCAGTTTTTGTCTGCTTGTTTGGTTTTTGTTTTGTTTTAATGGCACTTGGAAGCTTGAATATTCTATTCTTAGTAGTAGGAAGTCACATAATCGTGGTCTCACAAGGGTTCAGTTTGTCACAAATAGTGTTTTTTAAATTGTACCAACTTTACATGGGGCAGACAGTCACCAGTTTACCTAATTCCTAAGCTATATGCTATGTTACAGTCAGACTGAAGATATTTAGGTCACTACCTTTGATTATAACCTTTATATTAATTGGGTACCTACTATGTGCAACAATAGTATAGAAGAGAGATGGTTCTTAACTTCCTATGGTGTTTACACTTCAGTAGTAGAATAGATAGTAAACAAATAATTAAATAATTAAATTGAAGTGATGTTACATACCTCAAAAAAAAATTACAGATGAGATTAGAAGTTAAACCAATACGATTTAAAACAAGAAAGTGATGCTTAAGCTAAAACTTGAATTAGTGAAGCACAGAAGGGCAACCCACTTTGTTGATAAGAGAATGAAGCCTGGACAGGCTATGTGACATTCATGACCAGTGAAAAGAGGATGAAAATTCAGGTCTCCTGAGGATACTGGTGACATAATATTATAGTAGAAAGACAAGAACAATTGATTCTCTGAGTTTAAACAAATGATAGGTAATGATGTCAAAATTGGAGGCAGAAGGACAAGAGAAAGAGAAACACTCAAAGTTTTTGAGAGTGCTTTCTCTGATCTCAAAATCAACTCCAAGGCTGAAGTTTAAGAGTCTCATTTCATTAAAGGTGAATGACCATGCGCCTTTCAGTCTTGTTTTATCTATACAGCCAATGTAATGTATAGAAAGTTGTGAGAGATGGATAAAGTGTGTGAATTTCCCTGGTTTTAGTATCCCTCAGGATTAGTCTATACTCCAAACCTTGGGAAGCTAGAGCGAATTACTGCTGAACTGATACTGCATTTACCCAGTCGAACCTATGCCACTGCTTCATCTCATTCCCCTAGATACACTACTCTGATTTTTCCTCCTGGCATATAAAGATTTATTTTTATTATTTTTGACAGAGAGAGAGATACAGAGACCGAGACAGAAAGAAGGGGGAGGGCCCAGAACAGTCTGCACAGGGCAGGAACTGGGCCGGGGTCTCACCCCGGTGAGAACCGAACTGGGGGCACTCCCCAGCTCAGCATATGGGTCCGCACGGGCCAGGGTCGGAATTTGATCCCCTCCGTCCCTGGGGCTGCAAAGTGAGCGCTTAACCCACTGAGCCATCCCGGCTCCCCCCCTCCTGGCATATAATTAAGAGTAATGACACTGTAGAGGACAGCACAGGGAACATAGCCAATGGCATTGTAATAGCAATGTAAGACGTCAGATGGGTAGTTACTTTGTGAGATGTGTAAATGTATAATCATCATGTTCTTTTGTACACCTGAAACTAATAAAAAAAAATTAAAAAGAAGAAAGACATTATTCATGTTTTCAGAACCAATACGAAGTCAAAAGTTCCAAAGATCATCCCAAATCTGGGGGTTTCACCTTCTTACTAGAACTGAACCCTTGCATTTGCAGTCTTCCATTAAAATATTTAACGAAGTTGAGTACCTAGTGCCCTGGTCCTGATGTGTCACAATGCATTGTTTAAGAAATGCATTTCAAATGGAATTGCTCAAGAAATTTCTCCTTTTCTATTCCATAGGCAAAGTTGTTGTTACTTCTTAAACAATTGTGAAACAAGAGATAAATGAATAGGCTGTACAAAACCATCTGATTACTTTGCAAGGTTATACTAATAAAAATAAAGAGCTTCAGCTGACAAATTCAACTGGCTCTGAATTATAAATGCCAATGCTTACCCTACAAATGCAAACCCATCATGGGAATATCAATGGAAAACAATTACTAAGTGGATTTCTGTGCTCTGGTTCTAAAAAAAATATAAAATACATTTAGTGTTTTCAAATCAATACTGGAGGAAATGTCAAGACAGGGATACACATTGACTCATTTTGCAGAGATGTCCAAAGCTATTAACTTTCTGTACTTTAATTAGAAAAGCAATGTGAAACTATTCTCTTACTCAACTGTAGGAAATTCAAGACTTTTGGTACTGTGAGGAAGAGTCCCAAAATTGTGAAATTTTATAGATCCAAATGTATTTTTAGTATAACAGCAACAGTTACTAAAAGTGCATTTTAATTTTTATGGCTATAGCTTGATTCTTTACACTTCAGCCCTAGGCATACTAAGATAATGGATATTAAAAGAAGATAATTATGGAAAAATTAGTGTGCTTAGGCAGCTTTAAAAATAGTATAATTTAAATTTTCTTACACTGTATGAAACTACTAGGTTTTAGACTTACTTTTTGGGCATGAATTGCCATGGCTGCTAAAGTATTTCTCAAAGATGATTATTAACAGACTGTAGGTTTTCCTGTTTATTTAAATTACATTTTCTCCCCTTCCATCGGCAGTTCTGTAAGAATGAAACATTGTTCTGATGCTAAGTCCCATTGAGAGAATTAATATGCCACGTGCCTTAAGCCTGAGACACTTGCAATTACTATCAATGCTCAGATTATGAGGATAAGAAAAGGAAAATAAATATTTTGTGCCTCATGGTAATCCCTATTGCTTTATTTAAAACATTTTGTTCTCATATTGAGTCTCGTAGATAAGCAACGGCAAAAAATGAAGAGCTGGAGAGCTGAAGAGCTAAAGGAGAGATGGGAAGAAGAAAAATAGTGAGAAAAAAAAATACTCTGAAATACCTGAGTCCTTGTCCGATTTGTAAGGAGACTCCTAGGTATCGTAAGAGAAAAGCAGGAGCATTGCTCATCCCCCACAATTTCAAATATGGCTGTCTGTATGTTTGTTCAAATGGCCTGTGAAATTGAGTTTTGAATACCAGGTTATGAACCACCCTATTTCTTTTTTTAAAGGAAAAGTCTTATTCTTGACCTAAGAATGTGAGATGGAATCAAGATATCTCTAAATCCATGTCCCTGAAAAAGAACTGTTGCCTTGAAGGTAAAATTATTCTGTGTAATTCTTTGAAGTACAATGGCTACTGAATTCTAAGAATGGGCCAGGCATTGTATGAGGAAAAAGGGAAGTACGACGGAGGTCCTGCCTTTTAAAAACTTATGCTAGGGATCCCGGAGTCATCGTAGTTTCTGACAAGTCACACAGCTAACCAAGTTGAAGGAAGGCTGTATTTCTAAGCCTGTGCTACTTGTTTGCTTTCCTGGGGTTAATTCTTCAGCCTAATGGTGAGAAAGTGGGGCTTTGGAATGAGCCTGATCATTTTACCAGCCTTCTCTTAGCGATCCATTTTCTCATCCACGATATAAAGCTGCCATCCACAGCATTCTCCATAGACTCTGCCTGCAATTGGTGCCTTCTGTTTTAATTACAAAATTTAAAACGGTGATGGTGAAAAAGTAAATGTTACAAATGAAAAACATTATACCTTCTTACCCAATGCAGTCCTATTCCCAAGAGTTAATTTGACAAATAGATAGGTGTGAGTTGACCTTGATTAATAAAATTAGCTTTTAGACAAATAATATATACTTTTATTACTTTGCAAAATGTTTCATTTAAATAAATTTACCAGAACTACTTCAAAGTAGAGAAAGAAAAATACTTTGAAAAAGAAAACTACTTTGACTATGATACATATGTAATAAAAGCATTGCTACATACAAATATTATATGTTTTCCTTGCTTAATTTAAAATATTATCCTCCTCAAAGCAAGTTTCCATTAGCTCCTGAGAATGCATGGATGGATGGATGGATGGATGGATGAATATATATTTATGCATTTCAGTTTAATGTAGTTAAAATATCTGGCCCAGGAAAGAAATAGCCTAGATTAAAATTTTAACTCAGCCACTTGCTAAATGTATATTTGCCTTGACTCTCTACTTCTCTGTTTCTTCATTATATGATGACTTAATAATACCTATTTCATAAAATTACTGTGAATTTTAAATGAGTTAATGCATGCAAAGCAATGGCCTGGAGGAACCATTTACTAAATGTTAGCAATTAATTTCTCTAATAGTACAGAATAGATAAAAGTAACTATAGTTCAATTTTAAAAATTATAAAAATATATTTTTTCAGATACTGTAAGAAAAAACCTTTCACCTTAAAGATATTTATTAATTCAATAAAACACGTTTAAAATAGATATAAAACTAACATTTGAAGCATATTATCTTACATATTAATATTAGGGCAGTCACACAGATTTAGTGTCAAGGCAGCAAATAGAACTTCACCTTTTTGGGCTTTTACTGCAGCTTTTTGATACATCTGCCTCACTTATTTTAATGAAGTTATAAATAAAAGCATTTGTAAGGCATGGGTCATGTGTGTACGTAAGTCACTACAGTACTTCATGATCACTATATCCTTTTGATGCAAAAAATTCATTATATTACTGATTTGATTTTTTTCTTACCAACATATCTGTGCCAAAATGCTCTTTTCCCCCTGATTTCCCAAATCATGCAGGTGTCCCACTAACTCATGCAACCGATTATAAACTTATAAGCCAACAATATAATGACAGGAAATCGATCTAGAATCGTACATAATGTGGATATAATCATTGTGTGTCCTTGAACACCAAGTATTGCTTTTTACGATAAGAGATTATTTTGTACCAAAATCAAACAACATTTGTAACCGTACTTGAAGACAAAAATAGGGTGCTCTGTTCTCAGCTTAGAATCACCCTTTATGTGCTAGAAATCTTTGTACACATAAAACAATGTTTTGATGGTTAAACAAACAAACAAACAAAAACTCTAGCGGTTCTGAAGTTCAATAACTTACAATAATTAAGACATAAAGGCAAATACCGCTTACAGTGTTATACGTCAACGGTATTGTTTTTCATACACAAACACAGAGGAGTCAGGCATCTGTGGTTCAAATCCTAGACCTGCTGCTTTGAAAGCTATGTGGACTTTGAACAAATGACTTGATCACTCTGTGTCTCAGTGTTCTTTAAACTATAAAATAAAGATGACACTAGTGCCCATGTGAGTGTGATGCATATAAAGTGTTTAAGTAATAGAATATACAAAACACTCCATTTATATTGCTATAATTATTAACTTGCATGTGTACAGTTCTCTGAAGACAATATTATTCTTATTGTTTCCGCTGCTATGAATGCTTTCAATTTAAATTGCTGATGGGGGTGCAGGAATGGCTCAGTGAGTTGAGTACCCATCTTGCAGCCCCAGGGTCTGGGAAGTGTATCCTCAACCCAGCCTGAGCAGACCCATATGCTGAACTCGAGTATAGCCCGGGTTCAGTTCGCACTGGGGCAAGATTTTCATATGAGAGGCCCCCGGTTCAGCTCCCATCCCAGGCATGCCTCCCATGCAGGAGGCCCCAGCCAAGGTCCTGCCCTGTGCAGCCCCGCCAGCCCCGCATCTACCTGTGGAGTGAAACTACATTGAAAATTAATGACATACAACTATGGAGACTATTCTGGGGCTTCTCCCTTCTCTCTGTCTTTTTCTGACTCTTTGTCTATCTCTCTCTGTCAAAAATAATTAAAAGAAACAAATAAATTACATTGCTGATGATTTTATACTTCAGTGTATTACACCCTGAACTAAGGTGCCCCAGCTAACAGTCAATGCCCATTCATTTCGCATAATTATATTTCCAACCTCTACTTCATTATTTCTCATGATTGTGAATTTTGAAAATCGTATTCTGAAAATCTTCTGGCTGAAAGGTTCTTGCTTTCCTGCAGAAGGTCCAGCTCTATCTTTGCCAACCACCTTTGTTACATAGAACCTGAGTTCAGAAAGAAGGTCCCTAGATCGTTTATCACTGTGGTGGAAAATTCTAGCAAACTTTCTCTGGATAAGGGAAGGCTCTGATGATGTGAAAAGACAGACATAAAATATTGAAATAGATGGGAATCAGAAGGTTTTTTTTCCTTATTTTGAGAACAATCGCTAAAGTAAAAACCAGAAGTGCTGGATTTTTATGCCAGCTCAATTACTTGCCCATTAGGTGAATTAAATGACCCGGTTTTCCATTTCTTTCCATATAATACATATGTTTATTCCAAGGCTGGTGACTTTACCACAGGTCACCCAAAGGAAACATGGCTTTCAAGCTCAGGAATGATGTAGAGGCAACATCCTTGTGCTCTGCTGATTATGTTTTGTTATGATGACAGGAGCAATATGGCAGTCTTTCATGTGTCACTATGCCACTTAAGACTCAAAAGCTGAAAACTTTTCAATGACTTTTTTTTTTTTTTTGCCTGAAATCCATATTTCTCTAGTGGTCTACAAAGTCCCTTCTACCCCCACTCAAGACAGGATTTCTGTCAGTTCATTCAATTTAAAGAGAACTAAGAATTTATTTTTTTGCCATAACATACATGATTTATCACATTTCTCAATTTATATGTATTTATTTGATTTTGTTGGTCATTGATAGAGTATTAACTCCCTTTAGGCAAAATAAATGTTTTATTCCATTTTTTACCCTTAGCTCAAAATATAAAGCCCAGTATACCTATTTGTATATAACATATAATAATTTAAATCAGGGGTATATTCAATATTTTGGCTTCCCTGGGCCATATTAGAAGAATTGCCTTAGACCACACACAAAATACACTGATGATAGCTGACAAGCTAAAAAAAATATTGCTGAAATATCTCATTATGTTTTAAGGTTTATGAATTTGTGTTGGGCCCCATTCAAAACCATCCTGGGCTGCATGTGACCCATGGGCAGCAGGTCGGACAAGCTTGCTATAGAAAGAGACTGATTCTCCTTGTCAGGGACTACAGAAGGAAAGGAAGCTCAGATCAACATTCCAAGAAACAGTTGCACAGAGAGGACAGGGAAAGAAAATGAAACCAGCAGAGAACACAAAGGAGGGTTCGTGAGAGATAACAGCATTGCTTCTCAATCAGAAAGGAGTGGAACCCGTACAAGGTCAGTAGTTCAGGTCACCAGAGTTTGCCAAGGCAGAGATGTAACAGGGCACTCATTCATCCAGGCAAAGTAAGGGAGCAAGATGAAAATGCAGAGAGGTTCTCAGTTCTAGGATTGGATCTGGGCCAGCTGTCCTCTCTGGGGGATGCTGTGAGCTGCCAAGAAAGCCTTCCAGCATTACTGGTTCCTCTGACAGCCATCTGGGTGTTTCAAGTCAAACCCTAAGTGAAATGTGTGCCTTTGCCCCCTGTGGTTTTCTGAGAGCCTAGCAAAGAGACCCACAGTGTGAATGGCAGGTAGTAAGTATGATGAATTAATACACACACATGGACTGAAGCACTTCTGTCCTATCTGCCAGTCCACCCTGCCCGGCCAGCAGCTGCCTGCAAACAGCTAAAAAATGGAAGAAGGTGGAAAAATGAGCGCCTTCCTACTTGTGACACAGATTCTCCCACAGCAGAAATCAGCTGTGGTATTTGTTAAAATACTAATTGCTAGGCCTCACCTCTAGAGATTCTGCAAAATGGGTCTGCATTGGGCCAGGTCCCTGCATTCCTGAAAAAGTTGGTGGGCGTTTCTGTTGTTGGACTGTCCTGTAACATATTTTTTGAAATCATTTCCTTAAACAGTAGATGCTAAGAAAATCTTATTGATGACATGTTTCAACTGGACTGAAATATATCTGAATAGACGCACTCTCTTTGACTACTAAATATTGCTGTGATATTAATGTTTTACTATTGCATCACTTGCTGCAAAATAAATGATTAGCATACGTAGATTAATTTAACCTTTTTGACACTTAATGATATTAAGTGATATTAGAGATACTATTGTTTTCTCTCCTAGATAAAGACCAAGATTAATCAAACTTTAAGAAGACTGAGGGCATCATAAATCATGACCTAAACACTCTCCTATTTGCACTTTGATAGATTACTGAAGGGACTGTGTTCAGGAGGCAAGGGCTCTCCACAGAGAATATCCTGCTTCAAATTTGAATCTAAAAATAGATAAGATTCCAGCCAACTGCAACTGACATGACATGGAGTGGGGGATGCAGTACTTTCAGAAATAATGAGGTCCCAACACATTCAGGCTGCTATAAATAATCAGCAAATCCTTGAACTGGTTAAAGGGAGCAAATTGGTACTCACCAGAGAGCACAGGTGTTTTGTGTTTGGTTATGTCTTGTCTTGCCCATGAGGCAAACAGACATGTTCAATACAACGTAATGAATCTTCTGGGAAGACCTGAAATAAGTTACTTCTCAGGAGCCAGGTACAGGAAGTGTCAAAGATGGGCTAACTGTAGAGTAATGCATAGTGGAGAACAATGATACAGTCTTGAACACTACTGACTATAGAGGAGGAGTAACTCACTGCTATACACAAAAGTTCTGAGAGATCCATCAAGACTCTACTTTCCTTGTCCAACTCATGGCCCACCAGCTGCCTGTGGCCCAAGACAGCTTTGAATGCAGCCCAAGACAAATTCATAAACTTTTTTAAGTTCATGAGTCTCATGAACTTCAGAGAAATTTAGGGTCAACAGAGTTGATTTTCTACTACCTTCTTAATAGAATTCCCAATGAAAGGAATAATTAGTTGAATTACACAAACAGTATGCAGTATCAAATGGCAATAGACAAATCAAAATTTGTTTATCTCATGACATACATTTATTGTAGTGAAATGAGGTTCAACCTTTATTAACCACCAAGACATCTATATGTTCGTTTTTATACACCAAATCAAGGTTAGAAGCACAAACGAGTTGAGGTTCCACGAGTGTGTGGGTACGTTTTTATAACAGTGTCATTGCATGGGGCAAGGTTAACATCTCATCAGAGATCATTTCAGTGTCAAATAAAAATTGAAAAGCTTTTGCAATACAACATGATGCATAAACACGAGTGTTACATGTTTCTCTGTATTATGAAACATGAGTTAGGAGAAAACCCTCTTACGGTCAATGTGCAATGAGGGCATCATTTGGCTTTATCAAATTTTTAATTCTTGTGTAAAGTGTCTGGGACAAATTATTACATTGTTAACTATATAGTGTCACAGGCACTATCTTTCTCCAAGGTTATATTTAAAAGTATCAGTTTTGTCAAAGACGTGACCTTAAACAAGTCCAGAGAACAATTCGGCTCAGTGAGGGCATACACAGGCCTGACTACATGGGAAGTCATAAGTCATCAGCACTTGGTATGTGTGCGTGGCTCTACTGTGGCCAAAACTGACTCCACCTTTCCGACAAATCCTCTTACAGATAAATGCCTGAAGAGTTCTGTGCAAACTACTGTATAATTCTTCGCATTTAAAGGAAGATTAAGCTGGAAGTAAACCACAAAAAGGAAAGTTTGTCACTTGACATGAATTCTGGGCTGGATTTTTCACATCTTCTGAGTCTCAGTGATTCTCAGGGCAGCTGAGAGTGCTCAAACACCCAACGACGGAGCGCAACACAAAAACCCACATACAGTGTCTCAGGGTTTTAGTTCTATTTCCTTTTAGTCTCTGGGATCTCAACTCATCTACTGTATACATTTTCAAGCAAAATGAGGTTTATTCTTCTCTGACACATTTTTAAATTGAAGAATTCTACCTATGTAATGGACTACATTAAGTATACTCTTAATAATTTATATAAAATGTATTTGTATTATAATATTTTGGGAAAAAAGAGTCCTTTTAGCTGTTTGATCCACATTAATATATATTAATACGAGAGAGAAGCAATCACATAACAAATTTTTCAAATCCACACTGTATCACTGCCTGTATTTCTAATACTTAATTGGTGAATCTGAATTTTATGTTCTCCAGGCTCTTATGTGTTAATTTTGAAAGTTTGTTAAAAAATGTATGTGCAGGCTTAAAGTGATGAATCATTAAATTTTATATATATATAAAATTATATATATATAATTTCCACATCGTTAATCACATTATATGCATTTTTAAATGCTGTAATTATGGCAAAAGTGATAATAGTTATAAATGTATTTTTTAAAAACATAAAAAATATTTTGAGCTGAATCCCAATTCCTAGATAATAGCTAGGAGTTCTTTGGGAGGTAAAATGCTACCTAAATATGAGTAGCTATAAGAATTATTCTTTTAAGTTCAATGTACAAAGCAAGAACAAATGTATACAAGTCACAAGACAAAAGGTTTGGACGAAGTGTAAATAACACTGACGGTTAAACAGCAAGTATGCTGTCTTGTGGAATAAAAAGATAACTCTGATGAATGGTGAGAGAATGCAAGAACAAGATCAATCCATTGACATTTACAGATTAAACGTCTTTTGTGTACCAGGGCCTGGGCGACGTGTAGGCATTACACTGGTGTGCTCCCTAATGTAACTCCAGCTAGGAGGCAGGTTCTATGGCCAATAAATGCACCAAATGGGTTTTCTGCAAGGTGTTTGAACAGGCAGGGCCAGCCATGTGTGGGCTGGACGCTTCACAAGGAGTAAAGAAAATGTGCGCTATAGATACTGTTTCTCCGAAATTTACAATTCAGTTTAAAAGAAAAGACAGCCACACATAATGTCCACAAAGATCAGTGCTTATGTAAGTAACCAAATGATAAAAGCAAGACTGCTTCAAAAGTGCAAGAAGCGGTAAAGTGATATTAGCTGTGATGGGTCTGAGGTTCCTTAAGGTTAAACTGATACTTGGCTAAAACACCTTATAGATGGTATCTTTTCCTTTGACCTCTAAGTGACTCAGAAGGGATCTTGTTTTGTTTCTGTATTTTTATATTTTATCCTTTGCCCAGAGATAAACCTCCATCCAAGTGGTGACATTTAACAAATGATATGAACAATAATATCTTCTACAGGTACACCCCAGAGATACTAGGGGCTTGGCTCCAGACCACCCCAATAAGGCAAATCATAATCTTTTTGCTTAAGAAGGGTCTTGCCTTCGATTTGTGTAAAATAAAGTCAACATCAGTGAAGTGAAATAAAGCAAAGTGTAATAAAATGAGATTTGCATGTGTTATTATTTGAAGGGTGTGGGATTTGACACAGAATCACTACTGATCAGAAGTGTGGCTGGCCCTGAATTTAGAAGATAAATGCTGGGCTACCTCTTCAACATAACATATTTTGAACTTTTGGCTTACTTCTATGTTAAACCAATTCAAACTCTTTCTTAACTGCTTATTTTAAAGGGTCTTCCAACAGACTTTTATTTCTAAAAAGAGATAAAACATTATAACCACTGAAGCCTTTTTTTTTTGTAAGTTTAAATCAAGATGGAAAAAAACTATACATGATGCAAATTGTATCATCATTGAAAATGACATAATTTCTTGCTATATGAGGGCTGTCCGGAAAGTATCTCGCTGTGCAACATGAAAAATAGAGGCATTTATGGCTGGACTTTTTCCAGGCAGCCCTCATATATAAGCTACAATTTCCACCAACTATCCCATTTATATGATGACTTCCATAGTGAAATAAAATACATGAATTCCCTATTTCAGATGCATTCAGCTACAGTAACTGAAAAAAGAAACCCTATTCATTTAAGGTCATCGTTACCTGTTGCATATCCCAAAAGGCTGTATCTTTGAGGGCTTGAATGCTCTCTCTCGAATTAAGATGATGCCATTGGGGAATGAGATTTATATATTACTATTTTACATTTAAGGAAGGTTATTTCTCTATGGATGTAAGACCAATTCCTCGCCAAACTACAAATTCAATTAAACCATTTTTTTGCAGCTCTTCTTTATGTCTTGATATTTGAGATTCTCTACTCTGTGTAAATTAAAAATTACCTTTATTGACTTATTTAATGATCAAATGTTAACACACAATTGCTATAAGTCTCTTTGTCTACTATCACTAGTGCTAAAACAGTTTAGGCATTTAGTACAAATTCTACTTTTTCTAAACCCTGGAAATAGAACTAAAGTCTTTAACACATTTAATTCTAATGGATAATGCAACTCTTGTTAAAAGCCTTCAAGTGCAACTGCTCTAATAGGTTTTAGCATTGATTTGAATTTTGGTGACTTCATTTGCCAATGATTTCATTATTAAAAATACTAATAATTAACCCACCAATTTAAAAGATGATATGTATTACATAAGATTTTTTTTTAAATGAGTAAGTGAAAAAAGAAAACTGTTTCTCCATTTATGTTGTGACTTTGACCAGTTCTAATACAGTTTAGCAAAACTAAAACTACAAAATATAGTAATTATAGCTCAAACACTATAGTTTTGTTTTTTGTTGTTTTTATTTTTGTTGTTTGTGGTGTTTTTTTTAAACATGGAATCTATGGTTGTAACTAATAAAAAGAGAATTACAGTATTTCCAAAATATGTGCATCTGAATGTTAATATACCTCATTACACTCATCAATATATGAATGATAGTAATACATTTTTGGCATCATTTTTTTGAATAATTTATTTGAGATATTGGGAACAGAAAACACAGTTTAACACAGCTTATAAAATAAGGTAAGGGAACTTCTAGTTTCCGCCATTTTATATAAGAAGCTTAGAAGTTGCCACAAATAAAAAGCTGAACAGGATGAAAAAACAAAAAAATCTAAATAAACTGTTCTTCGATCCCAAAGAGAGGTCTGGGCACAGGGCACACCATGGCCCCCAATATTGGAGAGACAAACAGGCAAAGTGAAGGATGGGCCAGAACAGATACACAATCAGAAATCGACCTGGGAACCAGGGCTGGGGTAGGAAAACATGAACTACAATTAATGAATTGCTGGAGACTCAGTGTGGACAATTCTGAGAGTTTAAAACCCTAAGGGGCCCCCCTCATAAGGAGCTCCCACAGTATTATACAGTTGATCTCTAGGAACTTCACCAATTTTTCATAGTAAATATCAGAGAAAAACCCCCTGGGCTTCGGGTAGGGCAGGGGGTGTGGGTAAGAATGATTTTAAATTACACTAGAGCACCTGTGCTTCTCAACAAGGTCAGTCCTCAGGAAAACAAGAGAAGCAGTTGGCTGGGGTATTAACAGAACCTAATGGATTCCAGCCACCTCCAGCCTACCATGTGTGAGAAGCGAAATATCAACTCGGGCTTGCTCATTACAATAGTTATTTGTTTACTGGCTAAAAAACCCCTCACAGACAGTGCCACGTGAGCCGGTGCATTGTCCTGAGGCAAAAGTCGTGAGCTGTTGGCAAAAAGTTCAAGTCTTTTTCATCTAACTTTTTAATGCAGCCTTTTCAGCACTTCTACTTGGTTTCAGTGTTTGTCCGGTTGGTACAAATTCATAATGAACAATTCCTCTGATCAAAAAAAGGTTAGCAACACAGTTCTGATTTTGGACTGAAAGAACTTTTTTGGTCTTCATAGAGAATTGACTGACTTCCATTGCACACTTCGACACTTTGTTTCCGGGTCATATTTGTACACCTGTGTTTCATCACCAGTGATGAGACAGCTCAAAACATCGTCTTGTCTCTCCAGAAAGTCTTGGCAAACTTCAATTCTCCTTTGCTTGTGTTCATCTGTGAGCTCTTTCAGGACGATTTTGGCACACACTTTTCTCATGCCAAGATTTTCAGTTAAGATTTTCCTGTTTCTCTACTGATGTTCACTTGGCCTGCTATGCTTCTCAACAGTCAGTCGAAAATTTTGATGCACAATTTGAATAATTTTTGCAGTTCTGCTTGTTATCAGCCGCCCTGGCCCCTCTCCATCCATGATGCTTTCTCTCCCCTCAGAAAAATGTTTCATCCATTTGTACACTGCCATTTTCTTCATGGCATCATCCCCATAAAATTTAGACTAACATGTCCCTGATTTCACATTCACTCTTGCCAAGTCTAAGAAGAAATGTAATGTTTGTTCATTGCTCTAATTCAAACTCCAGCATTCTCATGACTGCACACAAAATCATACGACAATAATCAATACCACTCAGCAAGATGCTGCCACTTGTCGACACGAACGAAGCTGTGAGTCACCGATATACCAAGTTGTTCGCACAAATGCTGCCACTGTAAGCACACGGTGGCAAGTTCACAAACTTAATCATCAGAGCTTGTAAAGTTGAAGTGTAAGCATCTGAAGACACTCTAACTTATCTAACCAAGGAAACCAACAAATACAATTCTCTGGATTTTTCTTTTGAAAAGACTGTTCCTTCTCCCCATCCTCTGTGGAAATTTATCATATTTCTATTGAAACCTACGTGGAAGGAAAAGGCAATATGGTAGAAAAAGAGTAAAAAACAGATTTTTAAAAACTTATTCTTGTTATTTTGACTTTACTCAATATAATCTATTTAATATCAAACATCTTTTACATATTAAGTGCTCTCCTGAGAGAGAAATTTTGAAATTTAATCACTTCTTTTGACGACTGCTCAAAAACTGAAATTCTATGTGCATAGGATGCATATGGTCCAAACATGTAACAATTATAACTGAGAACTCAGTAATAATTTTTAAATGAGAGAATTCCATAGAAACATCTTATAAATAACAATATTTTAATATGATAAAATGTACAAATACTATAAGGATTTTTATGTTATTTTATTTTATTTTTGTTTATTTTTTTAATTGTAAATTTATTGGGGTGACATTGGTTTATAAAAATTACGTAGGTTGCAGGTATACAACTCTACATTACATCGTCTATGTATTGCATTATGTGCTAACCACCCAGAGTCAGTTCTCTTCCAGTCACCATATATTTGATACCCCCTTCCCACAAGTAAAATAAGTAAATATATAATATTGTATCTGAAATATGGCTGTGTTAGGGGTAACCTTGTGGCAAAAAGTTCTGCATCCCAGATAATATTAAGTCCATCTAGTTACTGCAAACTCTTTCTTCTCCCTAACTGCATGAATCACAAATCTACTTACTGATTAGTGTAAGGTTAAATGTGGTTGTATCGCTTCTGTAAAACAAAAAGTACTTAATCTCTATAGTTAAAGAATTGCTCCATCATCTGGAGTTAGCATATTTAAAACACACAGTTTAAACACAAGGTATATTGCATTTAGTATAAAATGTCTTGCATTAAAGTGGGATATTTTAGAATGCGTGCATTCATCTTTGTAATATGTTGAACATAAAACTGTGAATATAATAGTTACTTAAAAGATATTTCATGAATTAAATTTAATTCACTCCCTTTACTTAAAAATTGCAGGACTTCAATTTACAGTTAAAGGAATTTATCTCATCTAGTTTATCACATTTTCCTTAAAATATTAATATAATTTAATCTCATTACAAACATTAGCTTATGTGATTGCTTCAAAAAGTCTTTACCTTTATAGAAAGAGTATCCATTTTTACTACTGTTAGGAAGATTTGAATCACAGAGTGTTGGCTTGTGGGTGAGGGGAAGACAGTCCAAAAGTTTTGTGGGGGTTAAGTATGTAACAGAATATTTAATTTTGTCGCCGGGTGTTATTTTTTTGAATAATAAAAATTTCCATTAAGAGAGAAGACTTGGAAGAGGGAGAGATTCAGAGGTAACATGTGAAGTAAGATGATTTTCCAGGGAAGATGGTCAGTTCACTGTAGTATGTGATACAAGATTTGGATTGAAGGTGAGACTTGGAAATGTTCATTGAGGGCAGGTTTTGATGAGCACATATTGAGCTCATGTGGCTTTCTTGATAACATTCCTACATAAATACAAGAACTAATTTCTTTCATCCTTCACTATCTTGGAACTAGTATTTACTGCTAAATATTTTCAATGAATTGTTATGAAGATAGCTTGAATAATGCAGTTCAAGATTCCTCTTACCTCCTTTGTAAACTTGAATATGTCTCTTCTATTTTTCACTTATGTCTGATTCCTTTAAGCTTATAAAATTCCTCTTGGTGTATTTATACTTCTTGGTGCAAATAGAAACACTAGTAACAAAATGTTTGTGATTTTTTGAATTGTACACAGAAAGTAGCCATAAAACATCTTAGTTAGAAACAATTAAGTCTATTTAAACATCTTTGCTTTTTGTTCAACAGGATAGTTCAACGTATTGAAGGGAGAGTTACAGGCAATATCCTTTTGTAAATCAATTGTCAGATAATACATTTCCACACTTCCTTTTTATAATCCTTTGTGGACCCTTATATAGGTGGAAAGATGATAGAGAGGAAGACAAGTTGGATATGAGGAAGAAACACTGGGATTTCAGAATAGGTATAAATACAATTTCCTCTGGTTCAGGTCTGGGGCAAAATAATAAACCATATTTGCAATTAAAGAATGACAAAGTATTTAGCTGCTAACATTACAATAGAAAAATCTTTGATATAAATGGAGGGGTGGGGGGCAAGTTTACTGTCTCACTGACTTTAAAACCTACTTTAGTTGGAATAATTTGCTTTTCTTAATGCTGAACTGTGGCACTATATATTTTCTGCTTAAGTAATACTGTCACTTTTTATTTGCTAACTTATCAATTTTACCTGTAGCTTTTTTATGTGTATCCATTCATTTCTAGTGAACCAAGCCAGACCTTAAACTCTAGGATCCTGACGTCAGATTCTTATGTTCATAATAAAAGAGGCCTGAAGTGGAATGCTCAGTAAACTGAATTACATAGTCTTTCATTATTCAAACATCACCAATAAATACTTTTAAATTCCACTAATCACATTAAATAAATATAAATAATGTACATTTCTAATAAGTCACTTAGGATACAATTAAATTTGCTTGGATACTCTTAACCCTTATACTCGTTTTTCAAAGACAACTATTCCTTAATTTTTTTGTTTTGTTTTCATTTTACCATTTGGCTCAGCAATCATGCATTTGGGTATATATTCATATTTAAAAACGTTAAGACTTATAAAAACCTGTATTTTTAAAAACATTTCAGTGTCAGCATAATGAAAAATGAGAGTCCCTCAAAATATCCAATGATACAGTATGATGAATTAAAGTAGGACACAATCTCAACCTATCTGATACTCTCAAACTTATAATCACATAGATTGTATGAAAACTCAGAAATATGTTCTGATAGTAATTATATATTCTGCTATAGGAAAATGGTTAGAATGGTTTAACAATGAATACAGATAATCATACATAAATATAGACAGATAAAACAAAAATATACAACAGCTGTGTTTAAAATAGATTAAAAGTGGTTCTATTTTTCAACCTTTATGATATTGTTGAAATAACTGTTAAAAGTAGCTAAATGGTTATTTTTCTAATTATCCACTGTTCTTTACTAGGCATATTTTGTAGTTGATATTGGATTTTAGGGTGTGATAAATAAAAATGTCTCTCAATAGGAAAATCTCAAAAAAAAATAAATATATATATGCATTGAATGAGTTATACAATATGACACACTGATTTTTTACACCAAGTGTTTTGATATGGTAGCAGTGTTAACATTTTGAAATATAATCTCAAATATATTGTTGAATATAATATGTGTCTTGAGATTGGTATGAAGGGTTTTCATAACTTAAAGGCAATATACCACTTACATTTGTGACTATTAGGACTGGTTAATGGGGAATACCCTAAGTGAAATGACTGAGAAGTGGGTACTATTTCAAAGAAATAAATATTACACATCCTATAATGTAACACATAGATGACGTAATGTAGAATTGTACACCTGGAACCTATGCAATTTTTACCAACCAATGTTACCCCAATAAATTTAACAATTAATAAAAACAGATAGAGAGATAGATAGATAGATAGATAGATAGATAGATAGATAGATAGATAGATAGATAGACAGACAGATAGATGTTAATCTAGGGCTAAGGAAACAACATGTCATGTTGAACAAGGCTGTTTCCTGGAACAGTGCCAAGGTAGATTACTCCCCATTTGCCTAGTGCATACCAACTTAACACTGTTTTTGAGGTGTTAAGTAGCATTAGCACCATCTTTTTCCAAGTTTAAATGGCAAATCATATCGTCAGTTTATCATTCTGTTTAAGAATTTAAGATAGTACATTGATCTCACAAATCGTGTTTGGGTTTCATCTGTGGGATGGAGCAGAAAGTCATTTTGAAAGTAACTGTGCAGGATTCTGGGAAAGACAAGCTTGGTGGATGGCTACCAAGGTCCTTAGGGAGTCCTATTCAGTCCCAGGTCTGTTTCCCTGATTTCTTACAACTTTCTAATGGGGGTATCATTATGAGGATGCCACCTTTTCAGCACTGAGCGCATGCTCTCTCTCTTTCTCTCTCTCTCTGTCTTTGAAGTTGCGATGTTTTGCTTTAATCTTGAAATCACTCTTCAGAGGGTTTTGATGATTACTAATGGTTAAAGCCACAAAGTCAGAACATGGCTTTACTCTGTCTCTTTTGTAGGCTTAATGGGAATGTCATAGCTAAACTCCTAAATTCCGCTTTGATAATACAACCAAAGTTGTTTTTGCAAACTTATTCTCCCATCTCCTTGAAAATGAAAAAAAAAAAAGAGATACGCCCATTCGGAGGAAAAAAAAATGAATATCAAAGCATGCCTTAGAAGTTTTGATTTCTGTCAGGTGGAGCTTATGGTACCATGAAAACATGCACGGGCCCAGAGGGTGGTCACATATGTTGGTTATTTTAAATTTTTATTTAAGACTAAACTATGTTTATCATGATTGTATTTGTTAGTCCTAGAGCCAGATTACAGAAAATATCCAAAATAATTTCAAATAAGAAGGCTGGGCATTTAAATCTGTTTGAAAGATCCTAGAAGTTTTTCCATAATCCAACATCTCTTAGATGAAGTTTCTAGGTTTTCTGACAAAATAGTTCACTTCACGTGCCATGCCTTTGTTATTGTAATTTTAAGAGATTTCCTATATAAACATGACAGGTCCTTAACATTATCAAATAGAAGGTAAGTTCCTGTGTAACTCATGAAAGTGTGTTATGAGCTGAGTAGATTAAATGAACATAGTCACTGGGTGGACAGTACCTTTGCTTCATAGGCAATTACTGGCAAGAACTGGGGACCAGTGACGGCATTCCACTGAGGGAGGAAGAAGAATGCAAGCAAATGCAAATTCAGTTGTGTTTACTATGTTTCTAGAAATACCAAAGAAGTTTCTTGGAGTAGAAAACTGTTTCAATAGCTGAACAACCACTTAATTGAAAAATCTGTATGGGAGAGAAGAAATTTAAAGAAAAAGGCATGTAAACACACAAAGCAACAGGTGTATGAAATAAATATCAAGTTAAGCACAAACACCGAAGGGAAATTTTGGGAATAGCAGTGACACAGTGGGTCTTTAAATGAGTAAGGCTGTTGTGACATCCAACACAATTCATGATTTCCAAACAAAAATAGGGTTAAAGATAGTGGGGTGCAACAGAACTCACTACAATTACGGTCCCCACTTCTGTTTAAAATCTGTTGTTCTACCTATGGTATCGACTGGTGTTCACCTATCTTCTTCAGGATCACTCTTGCTTCCGAGTCTTTCTATTCTCCTGTCAACATTCTCAAATATATGCAATATTTCCACCAAACAAAACAGGACTGTCTGTCTTTCACTCAGAATTCCACCTTCCTGTCACCACCCTTGTAATTCTCTGATGTTCTGTTGTCACTAGTTATTGGTGGTCTATGTGCAAACCTCCCAGATTGGACTAAGTATCTGGTGTCTTTGTGATTTTTATTTTATTTTACAGAAAAGTTTGTAGTTTTGATGAGTTTCTTATTATTGAGCATGTGGTCAGGTACAGTTCCAACTAGTTTATAGTTAATTTATTTAATTTTCATAATAACACAATGAAAAAGGTATTATATTAACAGGCCCATTTTAGAGATGAGCAAATTGAGACACAGGTAAATAACTTGCTTAGTGAGTAAACTGTAGGAAGAGTTTATTCCCAGCATTAAGGTTCCAGTGTTCCTGCTCTTAAAAGCTTTGCTATCCAGCCTCTCAAAGAATTCCCTGAGTGTGGAAACACCAGTGAAAATCTCTATCAGTTGAAGTAAGAGAATCAGACAAGCCTAGATCACACTCCTCCTTTGGCTACACTGGCCATTCAAAGATGTATCCTTAAAGCATCTAGAAATGTGGGTGGACTTTCAGGGCCCAGTGGTTAGCATTTAAAAATGATCAAATTTCTGAATGAAACACATTGAATGACATTTTGTGTAGAGTGCCAGGCACCATATGCACATCAAGTGGTATCCCTATGCCAGTGACATTTTGGTGTCAAACTGGACTAAAATCCATTCCTTCAGGTTACATACTATTATCATAAATAGAGGAGTCATCCAACATTTCTGAGATTTGCTTCTATTATCTGTGGAAGAAGGACAGCATTTTCTAATGTTTAGGGTTCAGGTTATCATGAAATTAGATATATTATCTCAAGTGCCTGATACATTATCCTACATGTCACAGGCATTTAATCGTGGTAATCAGTGTGATTCACGGGGTCTTAACCACCTGTCACTGAAAGGCTGTATTATTTATACAAAAACACCATTTTCAATAAGGCATAGTTCTTCACTTAGAATTTTTCTCTTGCTTCTATTTATACATAAAAAATACAAAATACTCTCCAGAATAAATTTTTTATTCCATATAAAATCGCCTTCTTAACCTATGAAAAATCCCTGCTCTCCCTTTTTCTCTTATTCATGAGGTTCTCACTTTTGAGAATCCAAGTATCCCCCCCTTTATACCTGTTTATGTTCTATCATTTTTTCAAGGCTGAGCTGAAATTCTTCCTGCCTGGTATGAGGTTTTCCATAAAGATCTACTGACCAAGATCCAAGATGGTAGGAACCTTAATATTTAATGGCCAGGGCCAGGAGTCTGACACTGCAAAACTCAGCAAATAAGGCTACTGAAATTAAAGAGGGTGTTTCATCAAGACAGGAGTGGTCAACAGAAGTCAGGAAGATGAGTAGTGGAACTTGACCTTTGGAAACATAGGCACTGATGTCTCTACCAGTGATCTAAAACAAATCTTCTTATTTGACTAATGGGAGTGGAAGCCAGCTTGATGTGGGTAAAGGAGAAAGCAGGGAGCAAAGAAATAAAAGGCAGTTCTTCCTTAAAGTTTAAAAAAATATATGAGAAAAGGACCAGCATTTGGAATATCTAAAGGAAGTCTTTAAAACACAGATACTTGGGGAAGCTGGGATGGCTCAGTGGGTTAAGCGCTCACTTTGTAGCCCCGGGGACCACAGATCGAACCCCGGCCTCAGCCCGTGCGGAACCATATGCTGAACTGGGAGCTCCCCCAGTTCAGTTCTCTCTCTGTCTCTGTCTCTGTATTTCTCTCTGTCAAAAAATAAATAAATAAAAATAAATTTAAAACACAGATACTAGAGCAGGTAGGTACATGGGCACGGGTGTGGGTGGGGTATAGTAACTGTCTATTTTATTTTCAAATTAACTGCATCTCATCGTACATTACAGATATATTCTCCAGAAGTGAATGTGAATCTAAATTTTGTTGAAACATTTTAGATACAACAGAAAAATGACTGCAGATATCTTGATAAATTACTAATTACTTTCAGGTAATCTGTCACTTCTAAGATTCTTTGAGAGCTCTGTATCTTTACTTGTCTAGCTTTCTTTAAATCAGCTACACCTGGCCAAATTTATGTACACTATGCATTTAGACAATGTTTAGTGCTGTCTTTCAAATCCTAAAGTTATCTGAATTCATTTGCTATTAAATTTGAACCCAATTCTATTATTGATTAGTGTCATGTTTTCACATCTCATATGAAGGCTAATCAAATAATAGTTCTAAGTTAAAAATAAAAGATTTTTATCTCTTGAAAAATCAGAGGGATATAATTGACTTCTCTGGTGAATACAGTATAAAGGTATTAACTATTATTAATATCCTTATATTTAATCTTCCTACACATATTTTTTAATAATTTTTAATATCAAAATGAAAGGAATTCAATTTTTCACTCTGGAAACAGGCATGGAATCATGAACTACAACAGGGAAATAATCTCAACCCTGAATAATAAAAAGAAATTTAATGGCTAAATAAATCAAATCTTACATGTAAAATTTTGAAAACAATCTTTTAAAAATGTTTATCTGATTGTGGTAAATATTACCATCAATAGAAATTGATAATTGGGTACAAATTAGTTCTTGCTTACACAAAGCTGAAATCTACCAAAATTTCTACTTATCATCCCCTAGGGCAACTCGATAACTCTACTTACTTCTCAACTGTTGACTAGCTCTGGGAATATTTTGAGGAGAAGTTTTATGTTTCTCCTCCCTAGGATTCTATTTCTCTCAGCTTAATACCCTTGCCTCTAGAAACAGAGCTTCCATTCTTCCCCATCTCTTGATAATTCATCTTTGAAATGCTCCAGTTTGCTTTTGTTCCAACTAAAATGCAATGTTCAGATGCAATCCTATTAATTAATAATCATATATGTAGATATTGATTGAGCACTTACTTGGTACTATGAAGGGACTGGGGACAGGGAACAAAGCAGAGGAAACATTGCTGGTCCTCAGAGGTATTTTTAATTTAAATTTAGAAAAAGGCTTGAACATCTTCATCTCTTTTCCTGAGTATTTTCCAAAGTAGTTCAGAAACCATGTAGGTAGATTCTCTTGGGCTTCCTTTTCATGTATTTTCCCCCATCCCTACTTGCTTCCTCATGCAGAAACAAGAGTATAAAACAAGGAAAGATTATGGTAGAGGGTATGTTAGCTAGCTGTTACTTCCACTAAGCTACTGTTGTGAGAATATAGCTTATAATTGTGTGTGGGTACAGGCTACACATGGGGTTGACAGTGAAATGTTTCTGCTCCCCTCATCCCAACAACTTACACAACAGAAAAGATAACATTTTTAAAATCAGTGTATAGTATATAGAGTGTACAAATAGTTAAAATAATGGAAAAAAATGGAACCTTGGGATAGCAAACCTATTTTATGATCGAACATATTAACGGTCTAAAGGAAACCTATGTCAATCAAAAGGAGAACATAAGGAGTATTGTCAATCTTAAAGATCTACTTTTATTGATTTTTGACAGAGAGAAACAGAGACAGAGAGAGACAGAGAGAAGGGGGAGGGCCCAGAGCAGTCTCCATAGTTGACAGCATTAGTTTTCTATATAGTTTCACTCCACAGGTGGGCACAGGGCTGCGCAGGGCAGGAACTGGGCCAGGAGCCTCCCACATAGGTCCCGGCAAGAACTGAACTGGGGGGCACACCCCAGCTCAGCATATGGGTCCGCACGGGCCGGGGCCGGGATTCGATCCTCGGTCCCTGGGTCTTCAAAGCGAGCACTTAACCCGCTGAGCCATCCCAGCTTTCCCAGTATTGTCAATCTTAAGAGTAAATCAAAGCAAGAATCACAGACAGTTCCTTAAGCAATACTCTAGACAGAGAGCATCTTCTAAGGTTGCTATGATTCCTTGTATATACATCTTTACAAGCGTACAATTATTATGGAAATGAATACATTCGTTTTTGGATTTGCAATGATTATACATTCAAATCTCATAGCTAATTCACTTTGCTTTTCCGGGTGTTTACTAATGTCCAATATGATGTGATTTCTGATCGTTTTGCAATAAATAATCAGTTTTCCAGGCATTAGTCAGCATCTTGAGTTCAATCAAGTCTGAGAACCTACTTCCTAAAACTTCAAGGTCAAGAAAGAGCCAAATCAGGCCTGAAGCTCTCACTGTATCCTATCTTTGTAACCAGTATTTCACCAGGTACCAATCCTATACTTTACTCTGTGTCTAGAGCTCTTTCCATTTAAAAAAAAAAAAAAAAAAAAAAAAATATATATATATATATATATATATATATATATACACACACACACACACACACACACACACACACACACACACACACACAGGTCCTCCATATCTATCCAGACTTTCAAAAATGACCTTCACCATCCTCACATTCTTGTGTACCAAAGGGGGACGCTTACACTAAAGGGTTCTGGTCCGCCCCTCTTCTTTAAGCAGAGTGTCTTAACTCTCTAAATGCTTTCAGTGACACTTCTATGTCCAGAGTCCAGAAATTAGTCCACAGATGTGGAGTCAGCAAACTCAAGGCAATGGACTATGTTCTTTCATTTTTAATGGATGTATAATTGATATACAATATTCTATTATTTTCAGGTATATGTCATAGTGATTTAATATTTGTTTATGAGAGCTTTCTGGACAAAAATCCAGCCATAAATGGCTCTATTTTTTATATTACATGGCTGGACACTTTCCAGGCAGCCCTCATATATTATAAAATAATTGTCATGAAAAGTCTGGATACCAGCTGCCACCATATACAGTTATTATACTATTAACTACATTCCCTATGTTCCACATGATATTACTATGACTTAGTTTTGTAACTGGAAGTTTGTACCTCTTAATTGCCTTCATCTTTCGTTCCTGTCCCCCAACCCCTTCCCTCCCTGGTAAGCACCGTCTGTTTCTCAACAATTCCACTTCTGGGTATTTAGCCAGATAAAATAAAAATCCTAATTCAAAGAGGTTTGTGAACCTTTATGTTCACTGCAGCATCATTTACACTAGCACCCTTATGTTCACTGCAGTCTAGGGTGTCCATCGATAGATGAACGGATAAAGAATATGTTGTCTATACATATAATGGGATATTCCTCAGCCATTTGTGACAATGTGAATGGACAGAGAGGATACTATACTAAGCAAATAACTTAAAGACAAATACCATATGATTTTACCTATATGTGAAATCTAGAAAACAAAACAAAGGGAAGTTTTCCCTGTTCCTTTGACTCTCCTCCGAAGTTCTCCTTCCAACTTCTACTCCGTTCTTTCTTTTTTGAGTTGCCTTTCTCCCTAGCCCCTTCTCTTCCCCTGAGCCTCTCTCATCTAGACTCATTAAGATTCAAAAGCAAGAAAGGCTATTTCCTTCATTTGCCTTACATATTAGAGCTTCATTATAAGGTAGAGCAAAACAGAGAGAAGAAGCTTTTTTTATACATGAAAGAAAAGAGGTAAGACCATACAGAACAAATAATCACATGAACACTTAGATAAAACTGAGGCACAAAAGCATTAAACAGTTGGCTCCAGACAAGTAAATTAGCAAAATAACATCTTAGTTTCTGAGTAAATCCCACTGACACTTGCTTGGAGTCATTCATTATCAGGCTAACTATGTGTCCTAGTTCACATGAAAGATCCGCAGTGCCTGTCTCTGTCTCTCTGCCCACTTTCACTCTCTAATTATTGGTCCACTTTCTCTCCCAAAATACATTGTGATGGTAAGAAAGCTGACTCTGAGTGGTGAACACATGTTGTAACACGTAGCTGGAGTACTACAGAATTGTACACTAGGAACCTCTGTAATTTTTACTAACCAATGTCATCCCAACAAATTTAACAGTAAAAAATATAATAATAATGTAAGATACCGGTAACTATATATAGAGAGAGTCCCATTTGGTCTACTGTATGTATAGTCATGTTCATGATACTTGGAATAATTATAAAATGTTTCTTGTTTCTGGGTTTGTAGTAGCTTGTCGGTCTGTTTTTGTTTATTCCTATGTTCTTTTATATTCTGTCTATGCCCTCTTGGAACACAACTAGCTGTTACAAGTATGGTGTTCCCCATATTTAATTATTTTTGGCCTCTGATATTCTAATGTAGAACACTTGCTAGGCTGTTAAGCATACTGTTTGGTCACTGCTTTGGGAACTCAAAATGAATTTAAACCAATTATGCAATGCTACTCTTGATAAGATGCAATTCACTAGCAAAAATTACCTCCTAGTCTCAGGGGGGAAAAATCACATATAGAACAATTAGGCCATTTATTCATCAGGCAAGTCCACTCACAGAGTTAACCTTTGAAGCAGTTACATGGCATGCCTTCAACCACAAGATCATCTGCTGCTTATCTGAGAATAGTGGATGCACACTGAAGGAATATACTTGAGATCATCTGCTGTCTTGAAAGGATAAGCTATGAAAGAGTGATCTTAGCTTACTATTGGGATCACAGTCACTATATGTCAACTGCTATTTCCCATGAGAAGATTTTACTGAAATTTTAACAGCTCACCAGGTGCAGTGTTGTTGGCTTCTACACAGTTTGAGTGAATAATTTAAATTTCAGACTGACAGAATTATCCACTTAAAAGGTCTCTGATAAAAATTCTTATTTACATTTATTTTGTTTCATGACTTTGTATGTCTTTCTATCTCCTTTTGGTCTCCATTGTTTTGGGTAAGAATTCGGCCACTAATCACATTAAGCATTCCTGTATGTGGGGAACTATTTTCTCTTCAGTATTTTCTTTTGGTCTTTGGCTTTCAGCATCTTGACTATAATTAATTTAGGTGTGGATCTCCATCTTATTCATTTAAGGGTTGGTAGAGTTTCCTGAATATGTAAAATTAGTATTTGCCATTACATTTGGGATGTCAGCTTATATTTTTCCTGCCCTTTTTTCTACTTCCTCTCCTTTTAGGGCATCCATTAAATATATAACATCCATGAGATTAGACCAAAGATCTCCCACGTTATGTTTATATTTCTTCAAATTTTTTCCTGTTTTTCTAAATAGGTTATGTCTAGTGATCTATCTTCAAGATCACCAGTTCTTTATTGTGTCATTTTTGTATCTGCTGTTGTGTCCCTCCAGTAAATTATTCTTTTTAGTTACTGTACTCTAACTCCAGAATTTCCATGCAATTCTTCTGTATAATTTACGTCTTCTGATTCAGAATTTTTACCTATTGATGGTTATCATGCTTTCTTTTAATGTTTTAAAGAAGGACTCAGCATTTCTGGCAACATGGATGGACCTAGAGACCACCTTATTAAGCGAAATAAGTCAGACTGAAAGAATCAGGAAACATATGACCTCACTTATAGGTGGAATATAAAACTGAAAGAAACAAAGACATAGAGACCTATGGACACACTCAATAGCTTGGTGATTGCTGAAGGGAGGGGGAGGAGAGGGGAGGGAGAGAAGGAGGGGGGTGAAAGAGGGCACCAGCATTATGGACACTCTCAATGGTTTGGTGGTTACCAGGATAGGGGGGGGGACAGTTGTTGAGGGAGGTGGGAGTGGGCACTAGATATAAGGTGATGGAAGGGGAACTGATACTGAGTGATGGGCACATAATACGATGCATGAATGATGTGATGTGGACTTGTACATCTGTAAACTGTCTAATTGTTACCAACCAATGTAACCTCATCAAATTTAACAATAAATTTAAAAAAAAAGGAAGGACTCATAAAGATTTTGAACATATTGATAAGGTATCCTTTGCAATCTCTGTCTGCTAAACCCATAACTTGCAGACACAGAGAGACAATTTTCATTGACTGCTTTTTCTCCCAGACAATAAATTACTTTTCTGTTTCTTTGTATGTCACATAATTTTTGTTGAATACTAGACATATAACATATTATAACAAATATGAATTCTCATTTTTCCACCTAATACTATGTTACTGGTGCCAATTGTTTTTATTGTTGTTCATTTATTGTTTAGTACCTTGCCTGGGGGGGAAAAAATCTATGAAATCTGTTTTTCTTATGGCATGTGACCATGATGTCTCTGTCCAGTTTTTACTGAATATATATATATATATATATATATATATATATATATATATATATATATATATATATATGGCTTCCTTTGGTATTACAACTTTCTATGTACCTTAGTGGTCAGCAAATGATTATACACAAATATATTTAAAACTTTTTAGGTAATAAGGTTTCTATCCTTTTGTGATGGATCACTGTGTAGATAAGAAATTTCACCCAAAATTCACACTGTAACCTATGCAGTCCTGGGTCAAAGCCTGGAATGTAACTCTTCAATTGTGCTTTATAAAATATTTTCTCTGACACACACACAAAAACACACTTAAAAAAAGATTCAATCCTGCATGGAACATTAGAAAATTACAAATAATGAATGAGAATTTTTTTTTAATGCCCTTGTCTAAAAACCAACATAAAGAGAGTATAGGTGTTGTTGAACTGCTCTTTGTGAGACTACATTCTAATGACCATCTCCTTTAAATAACAGATGACATTAACTTTTGTAAACAAAAGCCAAAAAGAAAGAAAGAAAGAAAGAAAAAAAGAAAGAAAGAAAGAAAGAAAAGAAAAGAAAAAGAAAACTTGAAAAAAAGAAAGAAAGAAACTTTCTATTTTCTATTTTCTTTAGAAGTGGCTTTTGTTATTTTCTAGAGAACTCTATACCTCTCTCAATAGAAATATCATACATCAGCTACACTAGTCAATATTTCAAGCTAAATATTGGATAGAGGGATCAATTACTTTTGCTTTTAATTTATTCAAACGCTAGAAAGTGAATTTTCCTAAGAATCTATTTATGTTTAATGTCAGACTGAGACAACACTCTACAAAACCTATATACAGGACGGCAACTTCTATATATAAGCTTTTCCTCTTTGGTGTATACATATATGCACACACACACTTACTTCACTTTTATTGCCATAATTTGCAAATAATCATATAATCTACAAATATACTACCTCTTCACTCATATTTATATGTATATATACATATATAATCTAAGAAAACACAAAATCAATTTAAAAAACATTCAATGTATAAAGAACAGAAATAAAGATATACATGTTTTAATTTTGAGGTCAGGAATAATGTTTACAAGATAGCTTCTTATTTGATATCAAAGTTCTCTATCTTTTTTTCTATGAGATTTACTGTAACAAAGAAGTTAACACAATCCCATGGTATAAGCATATTGTTTCAGCTTTGCAGTCATAATGCTAGAGGCAAATAAGGTAACTGTATAGACACTTTTCCAATAATTAAGGGCTCCTCTATACCAACCAAGATATATGGGTTGTCTCAGGGTCAACCGTGAGATGAATGCTTTGTATTTGGACTCTCAGGAATTTCTGAAACTTGATAGCAGTATTATGGTAGTGACTTAATTTGTTTCAGTCCCAGATAAAAGAAAACTATTAGCCTTTTAGTGCTCTGCCAGGTGTCCTGGAAAGACATCTGAGAGGAGTGGCAAATACTTGGAAGGTCTTACTGCAAATATGGCAAAGAAATCTGACCATAAATCAGTAAAATTGCAGGTGAGCACTATTGACAAACCAAGAGTAAGCACCTTGAATGTGAAGTGGTTCCAATCCCCTTGCCATGTAATTTTCTCCAACTGATCTAGGAGCCCAGGTGTAAGATAAGAAGTGTTGAATGGCTATATTGATCCAAGGAAAGAGGTTACAATAAGTATAGCAGAGAACAGGTACAAAGCAATTGAATATGTGACAACAGAACAGCTCAGGTGCAGCGTGATGTCTGTACTAGTTCGGAAGTTGATGGGGACAAAGGTAAGTTGGGTTGGAGATGCTTAAACCTTCAGTGAAATCAATGCGATTTACTTAGCATATGAATTGAAAGAGATGACGATAAATTGAACTCTGATCAGAGATTATATGTTAGAGTTTAAATTATAATAGTTTGGGTCGCTGACAAAGCCCAGGGCTTTCCAAAAGATGTGATGATGAGGGGGTTCAACCAGTTGACTCCTGGTAAAGGAATTTTCAGTGTGGAGGATTGGATTGTTCCCATTTGTACTGATGACTAAAGTTCTTACATTAGATGTGAGTGAGACGCTAACATCCATTGTAAAAAGGCAATGGGAACTCTGTAAGAGTCACCGGTAGTAAGAGAAGATGCTGCGATCAGATGTCATGAACCACAGGAGGAAAGTGCCTATTATATGTGAGGGAAGCAGAATACCCACATGACATTGGGAATAGACAACTGGGAAGACAACAATGTCATCTCAGACTCCCGTGTTCTCGGTAGTGTAGGCGGATGAGAGGTTACCATGTCATCTAGCAGAGCTGCAGGGGAGATGAGCATGCTGAGGCTAAGAGACAAGACCAACTTCTATCAACTACATCCAGAGAAAACAGTGTGCAGAGGCTGTGGATTTAAGGTGCAGATTTACAGTGAAAGATGGATGTAAAGAATAGGGCTGGAAAACACGAGTGTGTGGGAGTGGCAGTACAGGAAGAAGCAGAGGGCAAGGAGGCGGCTGGGTCAAGAGGGACAGGAGAAGCTCGGCTGTGTTTGTATATCTAATTGTGTTTGAGGATAAGCTGGAAAGGGCTTGACATGTTTAATGGGGAACATGATTCTGAGCAGAAGCCGGTGGACAAGTCAGGTAGCATGGAAGGCCTGAGGACTTCAGCACTGTCATCCAGGCTCCTTGGTCTGATAGCTCTGGTCATCCCTGTGCCTGCAGCTGCAGTGGGACCAAACGCTGTGCAGGTACATTCAAGAAAAATAAATCAGTGCATGTTTGTTCAGTGAACTAGGAGGAAACTCCTGAGCCCAGTAGGGACAGTGGACTCTTCCCTGGAGATGTTGGGCCTGGTGATAAACACTGTAGTGTCTTGTTGCAACACAAAGCTGTGAGATGGGAGATGACCTTAAGGTGACCAGACTGTAACATTGGTAAAACAGGACACCATTGACTGGAGGGGAGGAGGTTCTTGATTAAAAATTGGGTCTATCTCCAATCATTCCCTAGCTAGTCGTGCATTCTTTCCAAACATCGAGACTTTTTTAAAACGCCGCGGGACGCGGGACAAATTGTTAAAATTCAGGACTGTCCCACCAAAAGCGGGACGTCTGGTCACCTTAGTCTTTACCTGGATTGAGCAATCCAAAGTAATCGCTAGTACATTTTACCTAGCAGTTTATTAAGCTACCACAATGTAACAACAACAACAAAAGGGTTAAAGGCAACAAGGCTACATAGTGTAACCAATTACCTAACTAAATGTCTGAAGTATTATTTTTCTTTCAGAACATATTAAGTTTCTTATTGTCCTTTCCACAAATATTAAATAAGAGTTCATTAAATCTAACCACAAGTCTTCAGTTCTTTGTCAAGATTTCTTCCTTTAAGTTGTACTGATATGGCATCATTTTAAAGCTCATCTTTAGTGGAAAAATCCTTTTAGCCTTAGGAGCTGAAGTCATGTTTAACGGCTTAGAGTCTCTCTTCTCTCTTCTCTCTCTTCTCTCTCTCTCTCTCTCTCTCTCTCTCTCTCTCTCTCTCTCTCTCTCTCTCTCTCTC
>PVKE010007719.1:0-49779 GCA_004027555.1 Craseonycteris thonglongyai
GCATCCAGGAAACAATTTCACCATTCCCACTAATACAGGTGTTCATGTGTAGTGTATCAATGTGTTATTAAATAATAACTGAATAAAATAATATTAAATAAATAATTAAAAACAACATCTATGTTTTGATTCTTTTTTATTTGGACCTCGAGTGTGTAGTCGGCCCCCAAACTGCTATTTGATAGTTAATGCAGCCCTCAGGCTGAAAAGTTTGGAGACTCCTAATCTAAAGCAATATACAGATTCAATGCAATCCCTATTAAAATACCAATAGCATTCTCCTCAGAATTAGAACAACAAATTATAAATTTTATATGGAACCAAAAAAGACCCAGAATTGCCAAAAGAAACCAAAAAAATCTTGGGGGGGAAGCCAGGATGGCTTAGTGGGTTAAACACTCGCTTTACAGCCCCAGGGACCGAGGATCAAATCTCAGCCCCAGCCTGTTTAAACCCATATGGTGAACTAGGGTGTGCTTCCCATGCGGGAGGCCCCCAGTTCAGTTCTTGCCCCCTGGTTCAACCCCTGGCTTGAGGGTGTGTGCCTCCCATGGTGGGGGGTGGGGGGCTGGTGCCAGCCCAATTCCTGCTGTGTGTGGCCCCTGCCTACTTGAGTGGAATGAAACCATGTCAAAAAACTGATGACTTACAACCATGGAGACTGCTCTGAGCCCTCCCCCTTCTCTCTGTCTGTCTGTCTGTCTCTGTTGAAAACAATAAAACAAATTTTAAAAAATATTAAAAAAATAGCATTGGGAAAACTGGACAGATACATGCAAAAAGCAATGAAACTGGACCACTTTCTGTCCTTTTTTTTTTTAAATAGGTATTACAGATTATTTATTTATTTATTTATTTATTTGACAGAGAGAGAGATACAGAGACAGAGAGAGAACTGAACTGGGGGTACTCCCCGGTTCAGCACATGGGTCCTCATGGGCCAGAGCCGGGACTCGATCCTCGGTCCCCAGCGCCACAAAGTGAGCGCTTAGCCCACTGAGCCATCCCGGCTTCCCCTGGACCACTTTCTTATACCATATGCAAAATAAATTCAAAATTAATTAAAGTCTTATGTACGAGGACTGACAATTAAGTTCGGTAATTTGCCAGCATGTGCTTAAGTTGGCACCACTGTACAAACACGTCAGTAAGGTTTCCTTGGTATATCAGTGTCTCACAGCTGTGTTCATGTCGAGGTGTGGTATCTTGATGAGTGGTATTCATTATTGTGGTTGTGTGATTTTGTATGCCATTGTGAGAATGTCAGAGCTTGAATTAGAGCAACAAACATTAAATTTCTTTTTTTTTTTTAAGATTTATTTTTATTGTTTTGACAGAGAGAGAGAGAGAGATACAGAGACAGAAAGAAGGGGAAGGGCCCCTAACACTCTCCATAGTTGCACATCATTGGTTTTTCCACATAGTTTCACTTCACAGGTGGGTGCGGGGCTGCACAGGGCAGGAACTGGGCTGGTGTCTCACCTCTGTGAGAACTGAACTGGAGGTACTCCCCAGTTCAGCATATGGGTCCACATGGACCGGGGTCAGGATTCGATCCTCAGCCCCCGGGGCTGCAAAGTGAGTGCTTAACCCACTGAGCCATCCCAGCTTCCCAAATTTCTTTTTTTTTTTAAGATTTATTTTTACTGTTTTTGACAGAGAGACAGAGAGAAGGGGGAGGGCCCAAAGCAGTCTCCATAGTTGCATGTCATTGGTTCTCTATATAGTTTCATTCCATAGGTGGGTACAGGGCTGTGCAGGGCAGGAACTGGGCCGGAGGCCTCCTGAGTGGAGTTCACCCCAGTGAGAACGAAGCTGGGGGCACACCCCAGTTCAGCATATGGGTCCGCATAGGCCAAGGCTGGGATTCAATCCTCAGACCCTGGGGCTGCCAAACAAGTGCTCAATCCATTGAGCCATCCCGGCTTCCCCCAAACATTATATTTCTTGTTAAACTTGGCAAGAGTGAAAGTAAAATTAGGGACATGTTAGTGCAAATTTATGAGGATAATGCCATGAAGAAAATGACAGTGGGGGAAGCTGGGATGGCTCAGTGGGTTAAGCGCTCACTTTGCAGCGTCAGGGACCGAGGATCGAGTCCCGGTCTCAGCCCATGTGAAACCATATGCTGAACTGGGAGCTCCCCCAGTTCAGTTCTCTCTCTGTCTCTGTCTCTGTATCTCTCTCTCTGTCAAAAATAAAAAAATAAAAATATATATATTTAAAGAAAATGACAGTGTACAAATGGATTAAATGTTTTTCTGAGGGGAGAGAAAGTGTTACTGGCGAAGAGGTCAGGGTGGCCAGTAACAAGCAGAACTGATGAAAACATTGCATAAATCTGTTGAAATGTGGGTCAAAATCTTTGGCTGACTGAGAAGCATAGCAGTAAACATCAATAAAGAATTAGGGGGAAGCCGGGATGGCTCAGTGGGTTAAGCACTCACTTTGCAGCGCCAGGGAAAGGACCGGGGATCAAATCCTGGCCCCGGCCAGTGCGGAACCATATGCTGAACTGGAATCTCCCCCAGTTCAGTTCTCTCTCTGTCTCTGTATCTCTCTCTCTCTCTCTCTCTCAAAAATAAATAAATAAATAAATAAATAAATAAATAAATAAATATTCAAAACTTGTTACCCACTAGTAAAGTGAGGAAAAACAAAACAAAAACTGGAAAAAGAACAAAAGAAACCCAAGGTCAACAGAAGGAACAAAATAATAAAAATTAGACATAACTAAATATAGTAGAGAACAAAAGGATAATAGAAAAAAAAAAAGAATTAGGAAAATCTTAACTGAAAATTTTGGCATGAGAAAGATGTGTGCAAAAATGGTCCCAGGGGAAGCCAGGATGGCTCAGTGGGTTAAGCACTCACTTTGTAGCTCCGGCAACTGTAGATTGAATCCCGGTCCCGGCCCAGCGGACCTATGTACTGAACTGGGGCGTGTCCCCAGTTCGGTTCTCACTGGGGCAAGACCCCGGCCCAGCTCCTGCCCTGTGCAGCCCCAAGCCCACCTGTGGAATGAAACTATATGGAAAAACCGATGATATGCAACTGTGGAGACTGTTCTGGGCCCTCCCTCTTCTCTCTGTTTCTGTATCTCTCTCTCTCTCTCTGTCAAAAACAATAAAAATAAATCTTTAAAAATGGTCCCAAAGGAGGTCACTGATGAACAAAAGCAAAGAAGAGTCAGTTTGCCAAGACCTTTGGAAAAGCAAGAAGATGATGTTTTTTTGTTTTGTTTTGCTGACCTCATGGATAAGAAACAGCAAGTTTTGACACATGGATGGACCTTGAAAACATCTTATTAAGCGAAATAAGAATGAAAGAATCACGAAACGTATGAGGGGGAGGCGGGAATGGCTCAGTGGGTTAAGCGCTCACTTTGCAGCCCTGGGGACCAAGGATCGAGTCCCGGCCCCGGCCTGTCTGGACCCATGTGCTGAACTGGGGAGCTTTTCTGGTTCAGTTCTCTCTCTGTCTCTGTCTCTGTCTCTTTCTGTCAAAAATAACAAACAAACAAACAAGCAAACAAAAAACTGGTTTCTCCTAAAAAAAAAAAAAAAATAGAAACATATGACCTAACTTATAGGTGGAATATAAAACTGAAAAGAACAAAGAAACAAAGACTCATGGACACAGTCAATAGTTTAGTGGTTACCTGAGGGGAGGGGGGAGTGGTGGAGGGGAGTAGGGAGGGGGAAATCAAATACATGGTGATGGAAAGTGAGCTGATTCTGGGTGGTGAGCACATAATGCGATGTATAGACAATGTAAAGTAGAATTGTACACCTGGGAACAATGTAATTGATATCAATGAATGAAGATGATGTTTTGAGCTGTGTTATCACTGCTGATGAAACATAGGTATACCAATATGACCCTGAAACAAAGTGTCAAAGTGCATAAAATGGAAGTCAGCCAATTTTCCATGACCAAAAATGTTCTGTCAATTCAAATCAAGAGTCAGGATAATGTTGCTAACCATTTTTTATATCAGAGGGATTGTTCATTATGAACTTGTACCAACTGGACAAATAGTCAACCAAGTTGACTATTTGGAAGTGCTGAAAAGGCTGTGTGAAAGAGTTAGACGAAAATGACTTGAACTTTTCACCAAGAATTCATGGCTTTTGCATCAAGACAATGCACCAGCTCACAGAGCACTGTCTATGAGAGTTTTTTAGCCAGTAAACAAATAACTGTATTGGAACACCCTCCTTACTCACCTGATCTGGCCCCCAATGACCTTTTACTTTACCAGAAGGTAAAAGAAATATTAAAAGAAAGACAATTCTTTTATTTTTTAAGATTTATTTTATTGTTTTTGACAGAGACAGAGAGAGACAGAGAGAAGGGGGAGGGTCCAGAGCAGTCTCCATAGTTGAACTTCATCAGTTTTTTGACATGGTTTTGTTCCACACAGGTGGGTGGGGGCCATGCAAGGTGGTAACTGAGCTGGGGGCCTACAGCATGGGAAGCACACCTCAGTTCAGCATATGGGTCTGCACTAGCTGGGCCTGGGATTCGAGCCTTGGCCCCCAGGGCTGCAAAGTGAATGCTTAACCTGCTGAGCCATCCCGGCTTCCCCAAAAGGAAGACATTTTGATGACATTCAGGACTTCAAGGGTAACACCACGACGGCTCTAATGGCCATTCCAGAAAAAGTGGTCCCAAATTGCTTTGAAGGGCAGACTAGGTACTGGCATTGATGCATAGTTTCCCAAGGGGAGTACTTTGAAGGTGACCATAGTGATGCTCAGCAATGAGGTATGTAATACTTTTTCTAGGATGAGTTGATAACTTAATTGTCAGATCCCATAAGACCTGAAACCATAAAACTCCTAGAAAAAAACATAGGCAGTAAACCCTTTGACATCACTCTTGGCAATATGTGTTTTGATATATCTCCTCAAACAAGGGGAAAAAAACAAAAATATAAACAAATGGTACTATATCAAACTAGATAAAGAGGACATGGTATGTGTACACACACACACACACACAGGATTATCATTCAACCATAAAAAGAATCATATCTTGTCATTTGCAACATGAATAAACCTAGAGGGTTTTATGCTACATGAAATAAGTCAGATAGAAAGACAAATTACTATATTTCACTTATATGTGGAATCTAAAACAAAACAAAACAAATGAATAAACAACAACATACACACAGATATAGAGAATAAGCTGATGCTAAAGGGGAGGGGGTGGGGGATGAAAATAAAAATTAAAATAAAAGAAAAATATCCAAAATTGGCAAATCCATAGAGACAGAAAGTAAACTGGTGGTTGCTATGGGGTGAGGGGTTGAGAGAGAAAGGGGAATGAGAAGTGACTGCATTAACAATAAAAAAAAAAAAAAAGTGACTGCATAATGGGTATGGGGTTTTATTTTGGAATGATGAAAATGTTCTGGAACTAGATAGAGGCGGCAGTTGCACAACTGTGGGACTATACTAAGAGCCAATGAATTGTGAAAATGGTTAATTTCTTATTATGTGAATTTCACCTCAATTATAAAGCACCAACATAATGCCCCACACAGAATGAGCCCTCGACGCTATGAAAGGTGCTGAAAACCAGGAGTTTGGCAGGTAAAGAGGTTGAGGGGGAAAGCATCCTAGATATGGGCAAGGATTCAAAGGGGAGTGTGTGGTGAAGTATACAAGATTCACCTGCTCTGGCCAGAAAAAGCACTTGGTCTATGGAGCGGGGAGAGGGGAAAAGCTGCAGATTCTTCAGGGGCCAGGCCCAGAAGTCTGGAGGGTGACCAGAGACCCCTGAATACTTCTAACAGAGGACTGAAAGCTTTTAAGTCTGAGGACTTAGGTTTTTAAAAAGATCACCCAGCAATGTGAAGTAGAACCTGGAGCAGGGACAAGTGGTGTGGGGAGGAAGGTCAGAAGGCTGTTATAGAAGGGGTGGTGAATGCGCCCAGATCACGCCTTGCTGTAATACCCAAGTGACCATTGGCACACAGAAGGGGTATAGGTCCATAGTGAATTGTTGGCTATGAAAAGTGGAGGTCCTTCTGGGGTCTTTGAGGGACAATGTTACATAGGAAGCGAGGTCTGAGCTGGGGAAGAGTAGAAAGGCTCCAGAGCAAGGATGGTATTGGAAACCCTGGAGAGTGGACAAGAGGCCCCAGGGGCAGTGTGGTGTGTGTGCAGAGACAAGAACTCGGGAGGGCACCAGGCTTTAGGGGAAGGCAGAGAGACTGTGTACATGGGCAAGAAGCTAGGTGACAGGAACTTTTCAAGAGCGGTGCTGTCAACCACTGTGCAGATATGTCCAAGATGCAGAAGGCAAAGTATCAGCTGGGTTTGGCAGCATGAGAAGGCCAAAGACCTTGTGACTCTTTCACTGGAGAGCTGTGAGTGAAAGACAGAGGGTGGAGGAAAAGGAAGTGAGGACACAGAGCCATCAAGGTGGTGAAGACAATAGCTCTTTGAAGGAGAGTACTGGCTGAAAGGAGTTGTTTGTTTTAGCGTTTAAAGGCTGAGGAAAAGGAAGGAGTGGAGCTAGAGAAGGTACAGGAAGGAGGCTTCCCTGGGACCCAGGGCTTGAGTGGATGGGTGGAAAATGAGGCCTTAAGGGGTTATGGAACCAGAAAAAGGGTGGGGGTGATGCAGCTGTTTTTTAAGTGTGATGGGAATAAACTGAAGGAGAGCATATCTCAAGGACTCTTCTGTAAGAATTGGCCACGTGCATGGAATGTGGTAGAGCTGGAATGGAAATTTGAAGTATGAGGGAACCGTTTTTTTTGGGGGGGTCACTGTGCTGAGTTGGGGGTTCATGGTGACCAGATTTTAACATTGGTAAAGCGGGACACCATTGACCGGGGGTGAAGGGATTCTTGATTAAAAATTTGGTCTATCTCCCGCCGTTCCCTAGCTTGTCGTGCATTCTTTCCAAAAAATCGGGACTTTTTTAAAACGCCACGGGACGTGGGACAAATTGTTAAAAATCGGGACTGTCCCTTTTGGTCACCCTATAGACTAGGGTTACCAGGTCTAGCAAATAAAACTACAGGACTCCTAGTTACATTTGAATTTCACGTAGGCAAATAATAACGTTATAAAGTACGTCATGCAATATTTGTGACAAGTAGTTATACTAAGAAAACTATTTTTGCTTATCTGAAATTCAAATTTAACTAGGCATCCTGTAATTTACCTGGGAATCCTAACGGACGTGAGGAGTAGGAGTAAGGGAGCCAGGGAAGGGAGGGGATGATGCGACGCGGCCTCAGGACAAGCCTGGAAAATGAGTAGCCATGTCACAAGGGTGGGGTACCCGAGTGGGGAGAAGGCTGGGACCGCTATTTCGTTCGTCCACCCCGTGCCATCAGGCAGCACCGAGCCCTCGACTGGCTTTTCCCGGACGGGAAGGGCCTCCAACACCAGAGTTTTGGTCTCGTCCCACCCACCCCCGTACGCCCGTGGTATCTCCCTAAAGGCCCATCGACAACTCTACGCTCGGTCTCAGCCTCTATCGACTCGCTGCGGTTCCGCTTGCCGGCCTGGACCGCGGCAGAGCGCGGACGCGCATGTAAGGTACAGAGGCGTGGGGCGAGGGCTGGAAGGCGGCTGCCGGGTGGCCGGGAGAGCGCATCCCGGGGAAGCAGGCCCAGCGGGACGAAGCCAGGGCAGTCGATGGAGCACTGGGGAGCACGAGGGTCCCCCACTGAGCACCCCCTCGCTTCAGGTCTCGCTGCTGACTTGCTACGCATGCGCAGCCGCAGCGTTCGGCTTTCCTCTCGCCCCGTCTGCCACCTTGCGCATGCGCGGCCTACCCCTGCGGCAGAGCGGCGCCGCGGGTGTGACTGCCCCCTTCAGGCGGAGGGTTGGGTGGCGTCCAGGCCGGGTCTGTGCACAGACCTTGGAGCTGGGAGTTGCCCCAGCCTGTTGTCACGCGTGTCCCTGTACCTCTCCGAGCCTCAGTTTCCCCATTTCTGAAATGGGAATAATAATACCTATCTCTCAGCACCGAGTGGGCCTATAATATGTCTAGGACAGAGAAGGTATACCCCAAAATACTCCTGGCCTTCCTGTTTTCTAGATGCTCTGACCTTTGACCCCTTCCGAGTCTTCCAAGCAGCCACGACATGAACACGTCCCCAGGCACGGTGGGCAGTGACCCAGTGATCTTGGCCACTGCGGGCTATGACCACACAGTGCGGTTCTGGCAGGCCCACAGTGGGATCTGCACCCGCACAGTGCAGCACCAGGACTCTGTATCCTCCACTGGGGAGATTGGGAGGGTGGTGCTGGGCAGGACAGCTGGTGGGGCTAACAGGCTGGGCAAAGGTTTGGGAGGATGCAGCAGTTGAGCCAGATGATGGAGTCCTTGAGAGCCCCAGGCCCCAGGGCTCTGCTGGTTATCTTCCTTAACAGACCCAGCAGGTGAATGCACTCGAGATCACACCTGACCGCAGCATGATTGCTGCTGCAGGTACCTGTACCCTCAGCCTGATCCCTAATCTCTGGCATGTTGCTCTAGGCACAGTCACACTTATGTTTGTCCTGTACCCACAGGTTACCAGCACATCCGCATGTATGATCTCAACTCCAATAACCCCAACCCCATCATCAGCTATGACGGGGTCAATAAGAATATCGCATCTGTGGGCTTCCATGAGGATGGCCGCTGGATGTACACGGGTGGGGAGGACTGCACCGCCAGGATCTGGGACCTCAGGTGTGGGACCTCAGGAGGTACCTCCTGCCTAGATATGTGGGATGAGGGCCAGGCTGGAAACTGACTTAGGCCAGGTCTCCCAAGCAGAGACTGAAATGGTTTCATCTGTAGGTGACTTATTGAGGGCAGTGAGGAAGGCAAGTTAGAGCAGGGATGAAGCCACACAAAGATGAGTCTAACTTCAGTCTGATCCTATAGGAATCTCTGGAGAGCACATTGCATCAAAGAACAAGTTCCACCGTGAGGTCTTAATGCCCATTGAGTTAGTCATTGGCTTCAGGCAGCCCCTGGGGATAGCTGAATCTCCTAAGTATTTCCTGTGGGGCACCTCCTATTAGCAGTGGGACAAGGATAAATGACCAGGGAAAGGGCATCCGGGTGGGGCACCAAAGCACCCACTATAGATGCTGTATGTTTCCTGTCTTGAAGGTCCCGGAACCTTCAGTGTCAGCGGATCTTCCAGGTGAATGCACCCATTAACTGCGTGTGCCTGCACCCCAACCAGGTGAGGCGTATGCACAGGGCTGTTCACCCTGGGGCTCTGGAGGGCAAGGGTCCTGCCCCACCTCACTTCCCCTGCACCCCAGGCGGAGCTCATTGTGGGTGACCAGAGTGGCGCCATCCACATTTGGGACTTGAAAACTGACCACAATGAGCAGTTGATCCCCGAACCTGAGGTCTCCATCACATCTGCCCACATAGACCCGGATGCTAGCTACATGGCAGCAGTCAATAGCACCGTGAGTCCTGGGGGTGGGTGCAGTGGGGGAGGCTAGCTTAGCACCCAGCCCCTTATCTCCTTTAGTCCCTGCAGGTAGGCTTATTCCCAGATGTCCCCTAGTCCCCGCTACTTGCTCCACAGTCCTACTTCCCCATTCCTGGGCTCCAGCTCCAACCCACCTGCCAAAGTCAGATGTCATCTCTTCTTGCTGTAGCCCACCAGCAGATTCCACCTCCTGAATCTCTCAAGTCTGCCCCTCCCCTCTTCCCTGTGGCCTTCTGGTCTAAGTTTCCCTGTCTCCCCATCTCTGTGGCCTCCCTCCCTCTCTGACCTTCCCCCATTTAGATCTATTCTCCCTCTGCCACCAGAACGTCCTTCACTAGTATCAACCTGATCTCATCATTCCCCTGGCTCCTTACCATGGCCTCAAAATGCTGATTTAGCCCCTGATCTCCTGTCTAGCTTCATTTTCTCCTTTAACATTCATTAAATCACTTATCCCAAGATATCTCTAGACTGCTCTCTTCTGAGCCTTTGCACTCCCGTTCTCTCTCTCTTTGGGGTGCCCTTTTTGCCATCTCATTCTTCACATCCAGTTGGCCAGCAGCATCCTCCAGGAAGGCTAGGCATGGTCCACCTCTGGCTGTCCATCCACCAGGTGCTTCCTGCAGGCAGGAGCAGATGTGCCTTCCACACATCCCCAGCCCTCAGAGCCACAGTGTTGGATGGCAGTCCCTATATCTAGGTGTGGTTGTTAGGGCATCCTTTCCCATGTGTCAGACTCAAGGCTCCCATGACTTTCCTCCTACCCCATAGGGGAATTGCTATGTCTGGAATCTGACGGGGGGCATCGGTGATGAGGTGACACAGCTCATCCCCAAGACCAAGATACCAGCACATACCCGCTACACTCTGCAGTGCCGCTTTAGCCCAGACTCCACGTGTGTGCAGGGCCTGGGGGGGATGGGAGCCCTCGGATGGCTTCAGGGAGGAGGGTACCTACCTGGGACTGGTGGCTTGATGGGTTGGGCCCTGCCTGGTGGATGGCAAGGGGGTGTAGTGTTGGAGTGGCTGATGATGACACCCCTGCCACCCTCACACGTACCCCTAGGCTCCTTGCCACCTGCTCAGCAGACCAGACATGCAAGATTTGGAGGACATCCAACTTCTCCCTGATGACGGAGCTGAGCATCAAGAGCAGCAACCCTGGAGAGTCGTCCCGAGGCTGGATGTGGGGCTGTGCCTTCTCGGGGGACTCCCAGTACATTGTAACTGGTAAGCTCCACTTGCCCCACCTCCCTGCCCTGCTAGCCCAGTGGCAAGTACTGCTGCTTGCCTGCTACCTGAGAGCTAGCCTCCAATGTGGCCTGGCCTGGAGCTACTGCCCATGCTCTCCCTCTCTGCAGCTTCCTCTGACAACCTGGCCCGGCTCTGGTGCGTGGAGACGGGAGAGATCAAGAGAGAGTACGGCGGCCACCAAAAAGCCGTGGTCTGCTTGGCTTTCAATGACAGTGTGCTGGGCTAGCCTGTGCCCCTTGGGATTGCAGACAGCCATCAGGTGGCACGGGCTGGATATGACTGTTCAGCTATCCAGGTCAGAGTGAACGTCCATGGGCTAGCACCTACCAGCCTAGACTAGCTGGACCTGACTGACCTACCCTGGCCCCCTTGGCTAGCCTAGGTCAGCCAGGCCAGTCTGCCTGGGGGCTCTTTCAGCCCCTAATTGTTTTATCTGGATGTGACATGGCTCAGGAGGCTGACCTGAGCCAGCCTGGCTGGTGCCCACCTTTAAGCCAGTGCTGCCCCGCTCTCTGCCCATTTTGTGTCCTGAGGCCACAGATAGCACCATCATGACCAGGTGGAAGGGTTTATTTGCCCTCACTGGTGGCTGCCCTTCACAGTACTGGTGACAGCCAGCTGGCTGGCTGGCCTGTGGAGTTAGGCGGGCTAGGGGCTCAGTCTGGGAGGTAATAAAAGCAGACTGACACGCAGATGTTGCTTGGGAAGCAGATGTCGATGCACAAGTAGATCAGCCGCTGCCTCCGGGGCCCTGGGGGAAAGGGTCTCTGTGAACCCCAAAGGGTTCCTCTCGCTAGCCCAGACTGTCTTCTGGGAGCCCAGGCCTCTCCCCACAGTTGGCCCTAACTCACCCTTTGCTCGACGGGCCCAGTAAATGGGAGTCTTCTCACAAAGGTGCTGCACCGAAGTCCCCACCTGGGCAGGGTCCACCTCATGGCTTCCAAGCACTGCTAGCAGCTCCTGGGCATAGTGAATGTCCTGGCTGGGGCTGTGAGACCCTTGGGCCTGCAGAGAAGGCTCTGGTAGGCCAGGGAAACTTGCACTGCCCCTGAGTGGGCAGGGCCCATGCATCCCTGGACATGCCAGCATTGTGCCAGCCCCACCCTCAGCTCTTGTCATTCAGCTCTTGTCCCTCAGCCAAGGGAAGATAGAGCTTCTGTTCCCGTGAAACTGGAGCCCCAGCCTGCCTTGGACCTGGGCTATACACAGGACCCTTTGTCTGGCCCCTGGTCCAGGAAGCCTGGCCATGTGCATTCGGGGGCTGCTCACCATTGAGTTATTCACAAGAAGCTGCAGGGTCTCACGATCTCCAGGCTCCATCAAGCGGAGGAAGCAGGCCTGGTGCTCCGCAGGCCGGTAGCAGACACAGCCCTGGAGAGGCAGGCAGGTGAGGCAGGTCCACCTGAACACCCTTGGGCAGTGACCACCCCCACACCCCCAGCCTACTCACGCTCTGCCCATCAAACAGCACTGCCCAGCTGCGGTTGCTCTGCGCTGGGGTCACCCTGATGGTTGCCACATTCTGGGCCACGTCCACCTGGGCGGTTTGGTTGGACTGGTGCACCCTGGGGCTCGGGAGGGTCAAATGGAGAATCTGCAGCAGTGGCTGAGTGGGAAGCCAGAACTCAGCTTGGCAGGTAGGGGCAGACCCCGACCCTCCCCCAGCCCTGCCTAAAGACACTGACCCTTCCGTCCCTCTGTCCTCCCACTATCAGCTCAGTTCCAAGCCCTGGCTCCACTGGAGGGCTAGATACACAGGCCTCTCCCCACCTTCCCACTGTTTGTGCCCCCCTGCCCTGGTCCTGAGGGCTCACCTTGGAAGGGCTGTGAGCAAAGCCAAGAAGCCCTCCAGCTACAGCCCCAGCAGCAGCCAGTGCCAGCAGCAGAAGGAGGCTAGGAGCTCTCCAGCCCGGAAGACAGGGCCTGGTGTTCACCTGGGGGCACATTTTAGTCAGTGGATCCTGGAGCAGAGATCTGGGAGTAGGCTGGTTCAGGGAAGGTAGGGGCTGAGGAGGTGTGGGAAATGGGCACCACCCTCCTGTCCTCTGCTCAGGGTATGCATTACTTGGGTCTTTATCCCAAGAGGGCACTGGGTGGTGGGAGGCACTCACCCTGACAGGCCCAGGGTCCTCTGCACAGCAGCTCCCCTTCTCCATGTTGCAGCCCTGGTGACAATGCGCTGATTGTCTGCTGCCCCTAGGAGTCAGCCAGGGAAACCTCAGGACGCCTCAGATGAGCCAAACTGTCCTGGCCCCCTCCCCTCCTGACCCCACTGCCTCCTCCCCAGCCCAGCTACCTGAGCCAGAACAGCCCTCTCTCCTCCACCTGGGGTGGGGGAGGGGGATGTTTGTCCCTGTGCCTGGATCTTCTGATACCTGGCCTATGCAACCCAAAAGCACATGTGCCTGAGAGGGTGTGAAATTAATGGCCATCATGGAAATCAAGTCCCTCTAAATGGCACAGAGGGCAGCCCAGGCTTGACCAGGATGACTGTAGTCTGGTTGGTAGCAGATTTGATTTTTCCTGAAGCCTGTTTCTATAGTCTCTCAGGTTACCTCCAGACTCTTAGGGCTGGGCACAGGGCCTGGTACACAGCAAACCATCAATAAATGCCTGTTTCATTAAAGCTAGGTATTGGTCTGCGCTACTTACTCTTCCCTTCCTGTGCACCCCAGCAGCTTCCCAGACCTCCTCAACAGGATGGGCTACCCAGCATCCCACAGAGCTAATGCCCGAGACCAGGATGGTTTGCAGGAGGTTCTGCTGCAATAAAGGCAGCCTACTTGAAATTCCCCCATTCCCTGGGATGGTTAAGTCAGCTTCATGGACACCACCCCCTGCCCAGTGTGGCTTTCTCTTACTGCTATAGCCCACAATGCAGATTGCAACAGTCAGACTCGGCATTGGCAGCTTTCACAACACGGGTGTCTTCATCAGCTTCATCTGGGGCCCTTTCCTACTCTGGTTTTGCTTTGTGCCTTGTTTTTCATGGTTCTTTTAGAACCTGCTCCTCTCCAATGATCCTGAGATATGGTTGAGTTTATGGCTATGGAACGGAAATCCCAGAATGGCCTTTGACTGAGTTCTCCCAACTCTGACCCCCTGCTAAAGTTAAGACAGCTGCAGCCTCTGGGTGAAGAGAGCAAGGAACACCAGTCAGAGTGGGTTTGAGAGTTTAATATTCATTTGGATTCACACAATGCAATAGGGGCAGAGATGGGGTGCAGAAAAGGAAGGTCTTACTGGCTGCCACACCTGCTGTGTGCTCCTGGTGTGGGTGAGTGACAATGCCCTGACAGGCCTGCTCAATATCCAGACCCACCTTGAGCTGACCTTGCAGAGCTAACGTCAGCACCACCAACCTCATAGGTGCTAGCTGCCCTGCTGATACCCCATGGTAGAGGCTGAACTCCAAATACATCAGGTCTGGGAAGAGCTAAAGGCTCGGGATACCCTTTATTGCTCTGAGAACTCTTGGAGAACGAGTGAAAGAGTGTAGTGACCCTGGGACTAGGAGAGAAGCCACAGGCTGTAGGCAGACACCACTGGGTGCAGGGTGAGGCACTGGGAAGGAGCCCAAAGGAACAGCTTCCTAGGTTCTCCCCTTCAAGTGTGGCTGGAGAGTCTGCTTACCAGGCCTGTTCCCAAAGGTCAGCAACTTGGGGAACAGGCAGAAAAGGCCAGAGCCCTCTGCCAAGAACCCTTGGCTAGCTGGTGGACCTTGCTAGTCCTCCAGCTGGCCACCGACAAGGGACTCAAGGCCAAGATAGTTGGCCTCGTGGACCACTGGCATCCAACTTCCACCCCAAACAAGGGTATGGGAGGACAGGAAGATTGGATGCTTTATAAAAGGGCTTCCTGTTCTTGGGAACACCTTTCTTCCCCCACCCAGAGGGCACCCTGGGTGACAGGCATTCCTTGGCCAGCATGTGACTTTAGCCATGCTGCTGGCTATGGAGCACAGACACTTCAGTGGGATTTTTCTTATGAGACAGAGCACAGCTATTAATCAACATGCTTGCGATTCAATTCCACCCCTTGACAAAGTTGTTCAAAAGTTAAAAACAATTGTTTTTCGCTACCAACACTGCTCTGAGCTTCCTGCACAGCAACCCAAAGTTCAGCGAAGGCATCCCTGCCCTCCTGGCCATTCAGCCAATATGCTCAGTCCAAGTCACCTGGGTTTAAATGAACATCTGAGAAAGCCAAGGTTTAGCTGCACTGAGTTTACAGAACTGCGCAACCATGTATGAGGAGTGGCAGCCCTGGGCATTTGAAATGAACCAGACAACTGTGGTATCAGAGTGGTTTTTTAAAAAGTGTGGGGTGCTGGTAGTGAGGGTAGTAGCACCCCACACTTCAAGGATAGGGAGACACCACCAGGGAGCGGCCTCCTCCTCCTCCACTCCCACCCTGCAGGTGAGAAGCTGGGATGCAGCAATAGGCTCTCTGCTCATTACCACACTGTTGGGGCCCTGGGTAGGTTTGTGCAAGTTTCTCACAAGTCAAAATAACCAGCCCTTCCTCCCCTGCAAGGGGGCCTGATCCCTGAATTTTTCAGTAAAATGTATGACACCCCTAGACCCGTGTCAGTCCCATCAGCAAACCCTGAGGTTATCTGAATCTTGGACAGATGTGGAGGCTGCTCTTGCATACGGCAACCAAGGCCCAGGACCCCTACAATGCCCTCCAAGCTTAAAAGTGCATCTTAAGATATAAAGATCTGTAACAAAATAATGCCCCCTAGATGTTTACTTACAAGGTTAACAACTAATGCCCTTACTTAAAACTCCAAGTGTATTCTTTAAAGCCACCTAGCTGAGCAAATGCTTGAGCCCCACCTATTAATTTGGTTCAGTGATTAAAAATTTTTTTTATTCTGTAGATTAAAGACGCTAAATCTTTATCCTTGAAGAGCTGGCAAAAGGTCGGCTATGCTGTCAACATAGAAGTCAGGGACCATTTTCCTCTTAGACATGCAGTCACTTTCCTGATTACTCTTCACATCCCCTAGAGTGGAGACTCCAGTGAGGGTCAAGATGGTCTTCAGGCCACAGGTGACACCCAGGAGGATGTCTGTGTCCAGGCGATCTCCCACCATAACGGTTCGCTCCGGATTGATGCCGTACTCTTGGGACACGCAGTCGAAGATGAAGCGGCTGGGCTTCCCTATAATGTCGGCCTGGCGCTGGGCAGCCATCTCTACGGCTCGGACGAGACAGCCTGTACCTGCGGGGCGAAGGGAGAGGAAGGGGGGTAGGGAGGAGAGCGCCCGGCGTCAGAGCACCGGAGGGGCCCGCTGCCCGCCCTCCAGCCTCCCGCCTCCGGGGCGCACGGACCCGCGACGAAGCGGCCGTTTTCGAGAGGAAGCCGGTTGTCCATGTTGGTGCCCACGAGCAGGCAGCCGGGTTGCTGCAGGTAGCGCACAGCCTTGGTGAGCTTCATGTAGCTGAAGTGCGGGTCGAAACCCACCACGACGGCGCCCACGTCAGGCTCCAGGGGCGCGTCCAGCCAGGCACCCGGGCCATCGCCCTGCAGGGGCTCAGCCCCCACGCCCACGCAGGCGACGCCCACGGCCTCCAGCTCCGCGGCCAGGGCCGCGCTGCCCAGCACGTAGGCCTTAGGGGCCGGAGCGCCGGCCAGGCGCTGGCGCAGGTAGAGCGCGGTGCAGTAGGCCGTGCCAAAGACTTCGAGGCCGGCACTGGGCCCCGCTGGGCCGCCGAAGCCCAGGCGCCGCAGCTTTTCGGCGTAGGCCTCGCGGGTCTTACTGCTGTTGTTGGTGATGAAGCCGAGGCGCTTGCCGAGGGTCCGCAGGGCCGTCAGGGCCTCGGGCGCGCCAGGCACGGCCGTCTCGCCGCGCCACAGTACCCCGTCGCAGTCAAACAGCAGCGTGTCCACCTCGGCCAGTAGCACCTGGGCCCGTTCGGCGTTCAGCCGCACGCAGCGGGGGTCATCGCCGCCGGCTGCCGCTTTCGCCATGACCGCCAGCTTCCGCCGGCTGCCGCCGCCACCACCGGCCGCTCCTCAGCGCCGCCGGCCGCCGCGCTTACTCCGCCCCTGCCGCCCTCGTCGCGCTCATTGGCTTAGAACCTCGCATACACCGCCCATTGTATGACACCTGAGCCAATCCACCCCTGTTTCTGCAGGCGGCTGGAGCTCAGCACTAACCGTTGCGGTTCAGCAAAGGAGGCGGGCGGCCATTGGCTGCAAAGCGCGGGGCGCCCCGGTGATTGGCTGGGAGGGAGCCAACCGGCATTCGGAGTGGCGCATTCACTGCGGAAACGCTGTGGAGGAGCGGAGACTTGGTGCCGGGGCTCAGCTCGCCCATTGGAGGTGGGTGGTCAGCCTAGGTGACGGAGGCCCTTAAGCTAGCGACCTCAGGCCAGTCCGGGTGCTGATTGGCTGGCTTCTTCCCTTTGCGGGTGGGGCCCTCCATAGGAGCAAGGTGGGGCGGGGGCGCTGTACCCTTGGTCTGGAGTCACGTCCTCACCTTTGCTTGGGCGGCGCCTGACTGCTCTGGATGTCAGCCTGCCGACTGTTGACTGCCAGTCGCAGAGCTAACCCGGAGCTCCTTCGCAAACAAGATTTGCGTTCTCAGGGATGCCGGGATGGCTCAGCGGGTTAAACTCTCGCTTTGCCCCGTGGTCGAGGATCGAATCCCGGTACTGGCCTGTGTGGATCCATATGCTGAACTGGGGTGTAGCCCCTAACGATTTTCGCTGGGGTGAGCTTCCCATGTGGGAAGCCCCAGGTTCGACCCCCCAGTTTGTGGGAACGTGCTTCCTGCGGGAAGCCCCTGCCGGGTTCCTGCCCTGCGCTGGCCCCCCACATCTGTGTGTAATGATTGAAACTACATTGAAAACTGGAGACTGCTCTGGGCCCTCCCCTTTCTCTCTGTCAAAAACAATAAAATAAATCTTTTTTAAAAAGAGGCGATACTGGGATGGCTCAGTAGGTTAAGTGCTTGCTTTGCAGCCATGGGGGTCTGAGGGTCAAATCCTGGCCCCAGCCTGTGTGGACCCATGTGCTGAACTGGGGTGTGGCCCCCAGTTCGGTTCGCGCCAGGGCATGCCTCCCAGCCTGGTTTCTGCCCTATGCAGCCCCCAGCCCACCTCTGTGGAATGAAACTATGTCAAAAACCGATAATGTACAACTGTGGAGACAGCTGTGGGCCCTCCCCATTCTCTCTGTCTCTGTTTGCCTCTGTCTCTATCACAAACAAAATAAATCCTTAAAAAACAAGTTCTCTAAAAATAAATTATATTAAAAATAAATAAAAGATTTGCATTCTCATTTACAGTCCTTTGCAAAATGTTTTATACCTTAGTTGTCTTGTGAACAAGTAACTACAAGGCAGTGGGATTTGGGTCTTAGGACACTGCCTAGACCACTGCACTCAATAATTGATCGCTATTATCATTATTAGGTCACTGTTATCTCTTATTGAGTAATGTAAAGTGCATAAATCTTAAGTGTGCAGCTTTTTGGAAGTTTTATACATATATATATATACCTGTATAAACATAACTCAGATCAGGGTACAGAATACTTCCATTACTCCAAGTTCTCCCTCACACCCCTATCTAGTCAATAGTGGATACTCCTTTCCTGACCACTTTTCTGGCTTCTGTCACCTGTTCTAGACCACCTCTAAAACAAGATCTTACTGTGTGTACTCTTTTGGACATTCCTGCCTCTGTTGTGGTCCTGAGGTGCTTTTCCTGCACAGCAGTCAGAGGGATCCTTCTGAATGATTCACTCCCTCTGCTTAAAATCCTGCAATGATGAGCAAGGCACCTGCAGAAAGCAGCATATTGGTCACCCTAGCCTGACCTCCAGTCATCTGACCTGTGTCTCACACATCCCAGCTCCTGCCAGGCCCAGGGTCCTCAGTTCTCCAGCTGGGCAGCCCCACCATGGAGACAATCTGCTTGGTGCCCTTCTGATAAGGGGAAAAGACCTCTCTTTTAAATCCTCACTTCTTAACCCTTATGCTGTCTTTCCAGCTTCTAATTTAATCACATTTTCTTTTTTTTAAGGATTGATTTTATTGGTTTTTTTTTTTTTTTACAGATGGAAAGACAGAGACAGGAAGAGACAAACGGAGAGACAGAGAGAAGGGTGAGGGCCCAGAGCAGTTTCCATAATTGTACATCAGTTTTCAAAATGGTTTCATTCTACACAGGTGGGCGGGGGCCATGCAGGGTAGGAACTGGGCTGGGGGGCCTCCCGCACGAGAGGCATGACCCCTTGAGGCAGGGGCAGAACCAGGGGGCGAGAACCGAACTGGGGGCCTCCCGCATGGGAAGCACACCCCAGTTCAGCATACGGGTCCGCATGGGCTGAGGCCAGGATTTGATCCTCAGTGCTTGGGGCTGCAACAAAATGAGCGCCTAACCCACTGAGCCATCCCGACTTTCTAGGGCCATGTTTCAGAGTGGCCCCCCTCCAGGCCAGATCCCTGAGGAATGCCAGTGGCTGCAGCACCCTCTCAGTGCTGGCCAAGTGGCACAAACGGAATGCCTCTGGCTCTCAAGCCTAGTTACAGCTTGGGGCACCGAGCCCTCTCTGGGTCGCACCCCAACACTCCATTTCAGACATGGACACGCCCTCCCCGCGCTAAGCCACGCCCATAGGCTCTCATCTGAGTTCACCCCTCTGCCTGTCAGTTTGCTCCATCGTAAACACGCCCTTCCCCCATAAGCACCGCCCCATCACTTATCTGCGTAGTCTGGTCCCGCCTCTGCGGTTCTGGCCACATACTTAGGCTCCGCCTCATCATCTGTCCATCAAATTTACCCGGGCCCCGCCCCATCAGCCTCTACGTGTTCTCTCTCGCTCACTTTGGCGCGGCCCGTTGTTATGACGACACGGTCGTAAATCCGCCATCTTCCTGCGGCGCGTTGCGACATGGAAGGCGCGATGGCAGTGCGGGTGACGGCCGCGCATACGGCAGAAGCCCGGGCCGAAGCCAGGCGGGAAGCGGGCGAGGGCGGGGTCGCGGCGGCGACATCCTTGGCCCCCGGCAGCTTCCTCGGCCTCCCCGCGTCCTTTAGTGAGGAAGGTAACAGGGCCGGACAGGGCAGGGCACGGCCGGTGTGGGGGCAGCCTAGTCAGGGCTGGCGGAGGTTCCGATGGCCTGAGCTGCGGTCGCATCTGACTCTTCCAGACCTGGCTTCCTTTCGGAACTTCCAGGTCCCACGGGACCCCTTAGCCCCCTCCACGAGTCCCCGGTTTCCTCAGACCCTCGGGCCTCTTCTGTGGGGTGCCCATCACGCCCGTGGGCCCCACTGCTCACTCACAGGTGCCCAAGCCTCCAGGGTTGTCCCTGTACACCTTCGCGAACTCCTCCACTGCCAGCCCGGCCCCTCTCCGCCTCCTTGGCTGGGCACGGCCCTGCCCTTCTCTGGGCCCCCTCCCACTGCACCGACAGACCACTAGGGCTCTAGCCGGGGTGGGTGTGGTTGGGGGGCTCCTGGAGGACGGGCCTCGGGTTTCTCCAGGTTCTGGGCAGGCTCGTGGGGAGGAGAGCTGGTGCAACCAGCCTGCGCTCCGTCTCAGACCTGCCACTTTCCAGCTAGTAGTTGATGCCGAGCAGGCGATCGATCACACAGCTCTCTGAGTCCATTTCCCATTACAAAATGAGAATCCTGCCGCTGATATAATGTATCAACCACTTGCCTGCAACAGCTTTTTTATCCTCCAACCAACCCGGGATGCTACTGTTATTATTGTTATCATTTCCATTTTGTGGATGAGGAATATTGAATTTAAGAAAAATGTGAAAGTAATTAGCCAGGACTGGATTAGACGTCGAGTCGAGACTGTGTGTCTCCTCAACACACTCCATTAATTTCTGGGTTCTGCCACCTCGTAGGGTGATAGAATGAAAATAGAGCATGTATGTAAATAGAGGAGAACAGTGCAGGGACACAGAGCTCATTCACGGGGACACTGATAACTTTGGAGTTAGAAGTTGGATCTCTACCTTCTGAGCTTGTGCTATGAGGCTGTAGAGTGGGCCAGACAGGAGGGGGTTGGCTGGTGATATTGGGGTGGTGGTCTTTGTCCCTACAGCATTCATATTCTTGGTACATTTTTTTCTTGCTCTTTATTCTAGCTTGGGGAGGGGCAGTACCATGGGGGGCGGGGCCAGCCTGAAGAGTCTTTGGAGGTTACCGGGCTTGCCCATGTCTGTCTCAGTGTTAATGGGCTGTGTGTGTCCCCTTCTGTGGTGGGAGTTTCTTCAAAGGCAACACCCTGGTGCCAAGTCAGATTCAGTGAGTGGGCTGGGAGGGTTAAGAGGGTGGTGGACACCTCAGTGCTTGGCTTGTGACTGTGAGCCATCTTGAAGGGACTGCCCTCTGTCAGGTGGCCTGTGGATGAATCATGGCTGTGTTTTGGCCCTTTGTTTGCTCATTAACTCTGCAGACATTCACTACATTCCTTCTGTGACAAGGCCTGGGTTTGACCATGACTGCAAAGTGAGGTGGTAGGAACTAGTGGACTTCTATGGAAGCAGAAGGGACACCTCTCTATCCTTTTGTATAAACAACCAGGGCACCTGTAGTAGACCCTCAGGTTTAGGTTCTGGCGCTAGTGCTCACCAACTGGGTGGCCTTGAATCTCAGATGGTTTTTCTAGAGTGGGAATAGTCATCTCCATTTTTCCAGGGTGCTGGCCGGAATTGCTGATGTTTCCAGTGAGGTGCCTGGCATGTGGTAGGGACTCAGTGAGCAGGAAGTCTCTTCTCTAGGACTTGGGCAGCCCAGATGATGAAGTGCTCCGGTGTGATAGCCCTGAGTCATGGAGCCCCTCTGAGAAGTCACACCTTGAGCATCCTCACCAGAGCAGGGAGGTGCTACCAGTTTGGAACCAAGGAAGCATTAAGTGGTCCTGGGTCAGGGCACTTCCTTTCCTGTGTCTGCCAAGGGCTGCCCTCTCGTCCAGAATCCTGTGGGCACCAGCACTCCTTCTCCCTCCACTGTGTTCTGCATGTGTGTACTGGGTCAGCCCATTTTACCAATGAAGGAACAGACCCAGATATGATCACTGAGGTGTCCGAGGGCACATGTAACCCCTATAAACCCTGATCCTCCACTGTCTCCAAACTGGCTTAGACAAATCCCTCTGCCTTCTAGCCACTCCCTGGTCCTTTCTTCCCTCATCTCTGAGGTGGGGGCTATGGGCACTACAGCCTCAGTGGATCCCTGCAGCCTAAGTGTATGGTCAAGGCCATCCCCTGTTGCATGCTGCTCTCCCTGGGTCAGTGCCACTTCTGCAGACCTCCAGAGGATGGGGTCTGGTACACTGGGCCCCTGAAAGTGTCCTCAGCCCCTCTTGGGCAGTCCAGAGAAGGTACCTTTTGTTCTGTTGCCACCCTGGGGCTGGATGCCCTGCCAAGCTCCACTGACCGCAGGCTAGTTACAGATGAGGACGACGTGCACCGATGTGGCCGCTGCCAGGCGGAGTTCACTGCCCTGGAGGACTTTGTTCAGCACAAGCTCCAGAAGGTCTGCCAGCGGGCTCCTCAGGAGGCCTTGCCTGCCACCCCTGCAGCTGCTGCACTGCTGGGCCAGGAGGTGAGCATCCCACCCCCACTGCCACCACATGCACACCTCGTCCCTGGGCTCACCTAACAGCATTAGGAGGGGGAGGTGATATGCTGGGACATAGCTGTGCAGCTGCTTCCCAGTGACATGGGGGCGGGTAGAGGACAGGCATCTGGTTCTGGGTGAGGGAAGGTCTAAGCCCTGCCACTGAGAGCTCTGGGGTTGCCTGGATGGCCCAGCCTTCTCAGCAGCCTCTGGTCAAAGCCTGTGCCGTTGGGGTCTGGGGTCCCTCCTTTCTTGGAATCCAAGGGTGTATCCTGGCTTGGGGTATCATGGTAGCTTTTGTCCTGTTGGCCTATCTCCCGTTCTGTTTACATAATTCCTGGGAATCCCCCAAACAAAACATGGCTCTGTGAGTCCCGCCACCACATCATTGAAAGGGCCAACTTTGTTGTGCCCTATGCATGTTCAGGGCTGTATACACACAGTTACTGTTCATAGCTACCCTGCATGGTGGAAACACCAGTCATCTTCCTTGTAGGGAAGTGGGAAAGGAGACCCTGAGAGAAGTCAGTTGCCTCAGGTCACCACAGGGAGTGGCCCAGAGGATAGTGGCACCAGGCTTGTTGAACTCTGACCTTGTGCTCTTTACCTGTTCCTCCCAGAGGTTCCCTCTCGTTTGGGAAGGTCCCCAGCCCCACACCCTTTCCCTGACCCTTGGCTGGTGGGTGTAGGTGCTCATCTTTGTGCTTACACAGCAGCTGGAGCTCTAGGCACTGTCTCCTGGAGTCCTCCCCAAGGGTGTTTGGTGCTCTATGCTCTTCAATGACCAGAGGCATTAGGGTGATAGGGCTGACCCCTTTAGACCGGGCTAGGAGTCGGGTTCAGAGTGGTAGTCCTATTGGCGGAGCTGAGAGCCCCCATCCCAGCCATCCGCATGGACGTAAACCTAAGACTGCACTTGCCAAGCCAAGGGAGCTCTGGAGCCCTGCAGATGAGTCCCCTCTGTCCCTTGTCCCCCCATTGGTAGGTGGTCTCAGCGGCGGCAGGCCCAGAGGAGCCCATCACTGTGGCCCACATCGTTGTGGAGGCAGCTGCTCTAACAGCAGACATCAGCCACACACCTGATATTGTTGGTAAGCCGGCACAGCCCCACCAGGGGTGTCTACTGGTGGCTTGCAGCGATGAGGTGTTGCTGACCTGGTGGCCATCTCTGTTCAGGGCTGATGGCTGGGGGTCTCTACTGCCCATGCCACTCTGCTCTCCTGAAATCAAAGCCTGGCCTGGGAGGGGCTGAGGCCTTCTGCATGCCTTCCCCCAAGGCAGGGCCTGCAGGAGGATTGGGCATTGGGCACCATGCCCTACCCTGTTAGGAAAGGGGAAGCACATGGCCTGGGCACTCCTAGGATACACTTAGGCCTTGGGGAGTGAGTCCTCACTTTGTGTATACTCATGAGCTGGCTACTCTCCTGCTGCTTCCCTATACTGTCTTTGACCTGGTCCTTTCAGAATCTTCTCCACTTTTCTGTCTCCCTCCTGGTTCCTGCTCTCTGCCCCACAGTTGGCTCTGGAGGGTCAGGGTGGAGTATGTATAGGATGCACCTGCTGCTCCAGCTTGGCCCTGAACTGCTGCCTGACCTTGGCCTTCACCTCCCCAGTGAGTGCTCACTCCCTTGTGGGTGTGGCAATTCCTGCCTTAATTCTCACAAGGCTTTTATGAGCATACAACGCCAAGTCAGCTTCTTTGATGGCTTTTTAAAGCTAAAGTGCCTTCTGATGTGCAGTAGGGGAGGAGGTGTTGAGAGGTCTGGATTGGGTCACACATTCATTAATCTGGGCTAGGCCAACGAGCAGGGGGTACATTCAAAGGGTAGCCCAGGGCTGGAGCAGGTAGAAGGAATCAGGTTGGGTGTGTGTATGACAGTGGAGGGTGGCTGGGTTGAGCCTGATGCCCTGGAAAGTTGGGAAGGGAATGGTGGTGACTAGGGAGTACTGCTGGGCAAGGGGTCTTGGCAGATGCATGAGTGGGTTAGGCAGCTAGACAGGAAACAGTTTTGGGCAACAGGTATAACTTGGCCTTGGGAAGCCCTTGGGGCCAGCTGAGTCAGGAAGAAGGGCTAGAAGAGACCTGGGGGAGGGGAATCTCAGAGCAACCTGTTTTGTCAAGGGAGGCAGCTGGATACCTGTCCTTGTCTCCATGTTGTCTTTCCCCTTGACTTTCCTGCAGATAAGGATGTTCACCTGGTACCACGCTAGGATAGGAATGTTGTCTTGTGGGAGGTGGGGCCTTGCTCCAGCCCTGGCATGGCATTTGGTTTCTGGGGTGGGTGGTGTCACATAGGAAAACAGATTTCCTGGGTTTGGATCTATAGGCTCCAGACCCCTGGCTAGCCAGGCCCCTTCCCATGCCCCCTACCTCCAACTGGCCCATGCCAGTGGTTCAACAACTCAGGGCTCTTCTCTGGGAAACTCCTGCTTCTCTCAAACCCTTGGGAGGTTCCCCTGAATGTCCTTTGTGTTAACTGCTCAGTGGCCCAGAGCCCAAGGTGGGCCAGAGTCCTAAACCTCAACCACCACTGACCAGTGTCCCAGGGCTAGGGGTCCTCACTGGGGGGGGAGGGCGTGGTCAGCAGGGGCTGCTGGGACTGTGTGGGGACTGGATACTCACTTCGGCTGCTTCTTGGGAAACAAATGGGATTTGCTTGTTCTAGCTTCCCTGACCCATTGGCCTACTGTGCCACACTAGAACCCAAGTACTTGCCCTCTTATAAGTTCCCTGCTATGGCACAGGAAAGATGAAGGGTCAGGCATGTCAGTCAGAACTCAAGTGAGAGATGCCATGAGTTGTTTCTGAGTCAGGCACTTGCAGTCTGGAGAGGATGGCTTGTCAAAACACGATGACAGCCTAATGGAGAAGGCTTCGAAGTGGCTTCACAACCATTTCCCACTATCGTTTTTGTGAGGAGAAATTGTGAAGTGTGTTTATAGCTTAGCTTTGCACATTGTCAGATTTCTTCAACACCCGCAAGAGGTGCAAAATTCCAACTTCTTCCTCAGGCTGTCCCAGGTATCTCAAGAGCATTCACTCTCCCAGGCCTGGTCCCTCCCCTATCTGCTTCCAAACAGGTGCCAGCGAGTGACCCTGGAGGCATTTCCTCCTTTTGTTAGCAGGAGCAGGGGCAGCGAGCAGGGCAGATGGCAGTGACCTGGTCTAGCCTGTCCACTGTCTCTGCAGCAAGCATTCCATTGCCCTTAAAGGTGGCAGGACCCCTCCAATCCTATGCTCCTCTCCTTAGGGGAGGGGACATATGTTTGCCATGATCTCCCCACTGGACACATTCTGGCAGCCTTGAGCTTCTCTAGGCAGCTCCACCGCCCCTCAATAGTGTCCCTGGCCTGGGATCTCAGAAGGCTGCGGATCCCTCAGCATCCCAAGGCTCAGGCTGACTCACTTCTCTTTAGGCAGTGGACATATCAAAGAGGTCGTTGTGGCTGCTGAGGCGGAGCCAGGTGACAGCGAGATGGCAGAAGCCCTAGGCAGCCCTGACCATCAGGGTCCCAGGTTGGCTGGGCCAGGTGAGCAGGCCCAGGTCAAGTTGTTGGTGAACGAGGATGGCCGCTATGTGTGTGCGCTGTGTCACAAGACCTTTAAGACGGTGAGCCCAGGGCCTCAGATTGTGCCAGCTAAGGGGGCCAGGCCTCCTGCCCAAGGAGGTTCCTGAGCCACACTGCACGCCCCCTATAGGGCAGCATCCTCAAGGCCCACATGGTCACCCATAGCAGCCGCAAGGACCACGAGTGCAAGCTGTGTGGGGCCTCCTTTCGGACCAAGGGCTCACTCATCCGACACCACCGGCGGCACACAGGTGAGCCAGCCTGGGGAACCCCTACCTCCTGGTGGGGGTGGGGCAAGGCTGTGGCTCCAGGCCTGCCTTCCCCACCTGAGGCTGACTCTGTTCTTGCCACAGATGAGCGCCCCTATAAGTGTGCCAAATGTGGGAAGAGCTTCCGGGAGTCAGGTGCACTGACTAGGCACCTCAAGTCTCTCACCCCGTGCACAGAAAAAATCCGCTTTAGCATGAGCAAGGACGTGGTCATCGGCAAAGATGTGTCTGCAGGTCAGCGTGGTGAGGGCTTCCTGTTCCAGGCCTGGAGCTGCCCTGGTCAGGGGGTTTTCCTCAAGGACTCTCTTGGTTCTGCCTTAAAGGGCCTGGTACCTCCACTGTGGAGACTATTACATCATCATCAGTGACAAGCGAGCCCATGGAGACATCACCCGTGATTCACCTGGTGACAGATGCCAAGGGCACCGTCATCCATGAAGTCCATGTCCAGATGCAAGAGCTTCCCCTGGGCATGAAACCCCTTGCCCCGGAGGTGGGGGATGGCTGGGGGATGGCCTCTCTGCTCAGTGCCAGGCTTCTGTTCTGGGCACTGGCTCTAGTGGGAACCAGACTGACCTGGGTCTGCCTTCCTGGTGCTCAGGAAGGTTGCAGTAGAGATAGGAAATCAGTGGTTACCAAAGGACATGGAGTGGGCACGGTGGGACAGGGGAGGGCAGATGGAGCAGGCTGTGGAACTCCCAGGGGGCATTCCTGAATGAAGATATTGGGTGTATACAGTGGTCCTGGGCCCCTTGGGTCTGCCCTGTGGTGGGTGCAGGTTGGTGCCATGTGCCAAGCCACTGGCCAACATCCCTCCCTCCGCCGCCTCCGCAGCCCCCAGGCCCTGAGGAGCTTCCCTGTTCCAGCGAGGACAGTCGGGAAAACCTGCTGCATCAGGCCATGCAGAACTCCGGCATTGTTCTTGAGCGGGCCTCTGGGGCACAGGGGACCCTGGAGCCAGCCCCCCCTGCCACATCCAGTCCCCGGCCCCTGGGAGATGGTCCCCCAGAACTGCCACTGCTGGAGGTGGAGCAGGTGGAGACAGTAGGTGTCTGCGCTGCTGGTGTGCTCCTTCCTGGGGGCTGAACTTTGGGTAGAAGGCCACTACACTGGCCTGGCCTGCAGCCACCTTGCTGTTTTCCCTGCTGTCACGTTCTACAGTGACTTTGTCCCCTGATCTGTTTACTCCTGGGCCCAAGATGGAGCCTACCAAGGTGGGGGTGCTGTGGGTTTGTCCTTGGTACTGCTGGGGCCCAGGCTGCAGTGGGTACTGGAGGCATGCTATGGTCTCCCAGCAGGTGGCCAATGAGGCCTCAACTGTGCCCAGGACCCACCTGTGCCCTCAGTGCAGTGAGACCTTCCCCACGGCAGCCACCCTGGAGGCCCACAAAAGGGGCCATGCAGGTTGGTGGCAGGAAGGTGGACAGTGGGTGGCCGGTGGGTGACCAGAATGATCTCTTAGGCGGTGAGCAGGCAGCAGGCTGTTAGGATGGGGCCCTTGGGTAGGGGTGGGGATGGACCTGGCTTGACTATGCGTGTGGCCTCAGGGCCGAAGCTGTTCACGTGTGCACAGTGTGGCAAGGCCTTCCCCAAAGCCTACCTGCTCAAGAAGCACCAGGAAGTGCATGTGCATGAGCGTCGCTTCCGCTGTGGGGACTGTGGGAAGCTCTACAAGACCATTGCCCATGTCCGTGGCCACCGGCGCGTCCACTCAGATGAGCGACCCTACCCCTGTCCTGAATGTGGAAAGCGCTACAAGACCAAGGTGGGCCCTTTGGCCATGAGCCCTGGCCTCTGATCCCCCCACCCTACCCACTGGCTCCCCACTCCCTGGGCCAGATTCATCCCTTGTTCCTGCCCCAGCCCTCTTATAACCCCCTGGATCCCAGCCTCTTCTCAGTCTTGGCCTGACACCTCCCTGGCCCTAGAGGGCAGCTGGGGAAAGCCTCAGTCTGAGTCATGGCCAAGGCCAGGTTGGCCCTGATGGTGGGTCTCTACAGAATGCCCAGCAGGTGCACTTTCGGACACACCTGGAGGAGAAGCCGCATGTGTGCCCGTTTTGCAGCCGAGGCTTTCGAGAGAAGGGCTCACTTGTGCGGCACGTGCGGCACCACACAGGCGAGAAGCCTTTCAAATGCTACAAGTGTGGCCGTGGCTTCGCTGAGCACGGCACGCTCAACCGGCACCTGCGCACCAAAGGTTGGAGCAGGCGGGATTGGGTGAGGTTTGGCAGGTGGCCAGCCCTGCCCTACCCTGACCAAACTCCCTGCCACAGGAGGCTGCCTGTTAGAGGTAGAGGAGCTTCTAGTGTCGGAGGAGAGCCCCACAGCCGCTGCCACTGTCCTCGCTGAGGACCCACATACTGTGTTGGTTGAGTTCTCATCCGTGGTGGCCGACACCCAGGAGTACATCATTGAGGTGGTTGTAGGGCCACGGGGGTTGGGATGGGGCCCGGGGAGTAGGCAAAGATGACCTCTGGCTCTCTGTCCAGGCCACCGAGGATGATACGGAGATAAGTGAAGCCACAGAGATCATTGAGGGTACCCAGACAGAGGTGAGGGGCTGGGGGAAGAGTGGGGAGGGGCAGCCTGGTACACTCACCCAGACTCGGGCTGAACTGTGAGCCACCCACAGGTGGACAGTCACATCATGAAGGTAGTGCAGCAGATTGTGCACCAGGCCAGCGCCGGGCACCAGATCATCGTACAGAATGTGACCGTGGACCAGGAGGCGGGGCTGGGTCCAGAGACGGCTGCTGCTGACACCATTACCATCGCCACCCCCGAGAGCCTGACGGAACAGGTGGCCATGACGCTGGCCTCAGCCATCAGTGAGGGCACTGTGCTCACGGCCCGTGCAGGTGCAAATGGTGCCGAGCAGGCCACTGTGACCATGGTTTCATCGGAGGATATTGAAATCCTGGAGCACACGGGAGAGCTGGTCATCGCCTCACCAGAAGGCCAGCTTGAGGTGCAGACGGTTATTGTCTAGCGTGGGCACCTCTAGGGTCCTGTTGGGCTGGGCTGGGTCAGAGGCAAGGACCAGAGCACCGTACCTATGCCCGCCTGGCCTGCTATTGAGAAGATGGAGCACAGAATCCAGATGTTCAGAGATGTGGGAGTGTAAATAAGTTTTTGTTGCTTCACAATAAAGCATAAGAACATAGCACTTGTGATGTTGCAGCAGTGGCAGCCTTGGGCAATGGCACCACTGCCCTGGCAGGTTCTCTGGGGCCAGCACCTGTCTGCCCAGGCCATCTAGACTCATGCCTGGTCACCCACCCAGTGTTCACAATGGGGCTGGCGGCACCTTGGCGGTGTGTGGGTGTCACTGGCATGTGGACAGGCAGCCTCCTGCTGCTGCCCTGCCCACTGGGAGCTGTGGCCCCAGCTTCCTGAGGCCTACTGAAGTACCCTTGAGCAGGGGACCAGGAGCCTCTGATGATGTGAGAAGCAGCAGATGTGGGGACAAGCATGGGGTCTTTCCTAACTGCTTTGCCTTAGTTTCCCTGAGGGGATGTCCAGGAGGGAGATTCTGAGTGACCTAGTTTCTGGGGGATAGGGATAAGAATAAGGCCTGGACCATGCACTTGGCAGGCCATCTCCCCCAGTTGTGACAGCACTTGGGGTGTTGCCAGTGGTTTCTGAGTCCTGCCTCAGGCTTGGGGGCCCAGAGCAGGCTCAGGGTGGATCCCCTGTCACCTTGCCCTCAGGGGCATCTCCATGGGAATGGGAATGGGAGCCAGGAGTCTGGCGTCTAACTCGGTAGAGGGGGTGGGACCCAGTGCAGCCCAGCCCCTCCCTGGACCAAGGACTCAAATACCAGCCTGTGCCCAGGCGCTAGAGCTGTTGCTGGATCAAGTTCTTGCAGTTTGTCTTGTGCCACTGATAACACTCCTAGCCTGGACCTCAGAGCCCTACCTGGACCCAGATCCTGAGCCTCTGCTACTGCCTCCCCCCATCTCAGGTGAGTCTGGGGACTGGGCAGAGCCAGGACCTAGGTGGTAAGGGGGTCCCTCTACTTGCGCTTCAGTCTTCTTACGGAGTAGGAGCTGTGAGCGCTGCATACCACCCTGGGGAGACCTACAGCGCAAGGGAAACATTGCTCCCTGGCACCAGCCAGCTTTCGGAGGTAGACCCTGCCTGGCCCCCAGCGCCAGGGAGGAGAGAGGTGGCTGGATGTAACCTATTTCAGGTAGGTCCGTGCTCACACAGGCTATGTCTGTCCCTTCCAGCTCACCCGCTCCTGGTAATGGGCGGACCCCGGGTCCTACTGGCTGCGCTCTGGGCACTGGGGACCGCAGGAGCAGCGGAGCTGCGCATTGGAGCCTTCAACATCCAGAGCTTTGGCGACAGCAAAGTGTCGGACCCAGCCTGTGGAGACATCATTGCACAAGTGAGGCCTGAGGCCGGGGACTAGGGGCGGGGCTGCAGTTGGGCTCCGGGGTGAATCTATCCCGCGTGACCCCGCCCCTGCCGCTCCCTTTCCAGATCTTGGCTGGCTATGACGTCACCCTCGTTCAGGAGGTACGAGACCCGGACCTGAGCGCGGTATCCGCGCTCATGGAGCAGATCAACAGGTGTGGCAGGCAGGGCCCAGTGTCGGGAGCTCCTGCCGGTATCCCAGGCCTCGGCGCAGTGCCTTGACCCGGGGCCCGGCCCGTGTCTCCTCAGCGTGTCTAGGCACCAGTATAGCTTCGTGAGCAGCGAGCCCTTGGGGCGGGACCACTACAAGGAAATGTACCTGTTCATCTACAGGTGAGGGTCGGGGACGCGGCGCGCGGGGCAGGATGTGACTGGCTCAGCGCGCCCACCCGCCTTTTGCCCCAGGAAGGACTTGGTGTCAGTCGTGGACACGTACCAGTACCCGGACCCCGAGGACGCCTTCAGCCGCGAACCTTTTGTGGTCAAATTCTCAGCCTCGGGCTCGGGTGAGGTCCCGCCCCATGCGGCCCATCCCTCCCATAGGCCCCGCCCAACCTAACACCCAATCCCTCCTGCAGCTGCCAACGAGTTGGTGCTGGTCCCCCTGCACGCAGCGCCACATCATGCAGTGGCGGAGATCGATGCCCTCTACGACGTGTACCTGGATGTGATTGACAAGTGGGGCACTGACGTAAGCCCCGCGCGGGGACATCCCCGGGTTCCCGGAGGTGAGCCGGGTGGGCAGCCATAGAGGCGTGGGCTCAGACCCTGATATCCTGCAGGACATGTTGTTCCTGGGCGACTTCAACGCTGACTGCAGCTACGTGCGGGAGCAGGACTGGGCGGCTATACGTCTGCGCAGCAGCGAGGTATTCAAGTGGCTCATCCCCGACAGCGCTGACACCACGGTGGGCAACTCGGACTGTGCCTACGACCGCATTGTTGTCTGTGGAGCCCGCCTGCGCAGGAGCCTGAAGCCCCAGTCGGCTGCTGTGCACGACTTCAAAGAGGAATTTGGCCTGGACCAGACTCAGGTGAATGCCGAGACCCGTAGGGATGGGGGTCCCCAGGTCACCCTAAGTGAGTAGGTGGGAGGAGCCAGCTCCCTGCTGCCTAGAGCCAGGCCCAGCCTTAGTACACCTGACCTTGCTTCCACCTGCACTACTTTCTAGCATCCTAGAGATTGTTCTGGCTGAATGGAACAAGTATGGGATGTCAGGATAGGATGCCCTTTGCCTCTCCTGACGTGGAGTCCCAAGTCTGCCTTCACCCCACCTGCAGGAAACAGGGGTGGACAGCTCGGGCCTCACTGGTCTGCTCCCCTAGATGCAGTGGTTTGTAGAAACCCACTGGGCTCTATCCCAGGTGGGGGGCAGTTCTTTGAGGTATAGCCTAAGGGAGGACAGGGTGCCCAGCAGGCCTCTGAAGCTCAGCCACCTCTCCTTCCAGGCCCTTGCTATCAGTGACCATTTTCCTGTGGAAGTGACACTCAAGTACCACCGACAGCCCTGAGGCCTGGCCAAGCCACGCTGCCTGTAGACTGGCCATGAGGTAGAGCCCCACAGGGCTTCTTCAGGGTGGCAGGCCAACCCCCAGCAAGGCTGCAGAGCAAGGTCAGCTGGGCCTGGACAAGTAGCCATGGACCTGTTGCAGAACCACAGAGCCCGCTTTCCCATCTGTAAAATGGGCTACCACCACCTCACTCACAGGGACGTGAGGAGCACCCGCGTGCTGGGTGCAGCTGTGCTCAATAAATGTGTGTGAGCCTGACCAGGACCACATACAGGTTGGCTCAGAGGCCTCCATGACTTTTCTTAGAACTCAGCCCTTCTGTGGCGCAAATCCCAGTCCTGTAGCCCAACAGGTAGGTCCCTTATGTGCAGTGGGGATCAGCGTGCGCACGCACGCACGCACGCACACACACACACACACAGACAGTGTTGATGTTCAAGGCCATCCTTCCAGCTTGATGCTCCTCCTGTAGTCCGACTCCCTGGTTCTGCAGGAACCCTTGGGCACTGGTCTATATCATAGGTCCTGTGCAGGGCAGGTCAAGGTCCTGCCCACAGAACCTATACACCTCCCAGTGGTACAGATGTCCAATGGGGACTTCCTGTGTCGGTTCCTCCTCAGAGACCCTGGGCTAGAACAGGACAGTGGCCCTTGTCTTGGGTAAGCCCATCATCCTTTGGCAGGATTTGGGAACTGTGCTTAATTGTATAGGAGGAAAAGCCTTTGTTTCAAGAGTTTGAGCACGTTTTTCTTGTGAAATCTTTCTAAAATAAGATGTAGGTATTGATACTCACAGCATAGAATGCCTCTCAAATAATGTCTTCCTTGTTCTTCTCCAAGTTCCCCTGATTTCTTTGAATCACCATACACTTCCCCTTCATCTAAGTGAACAAAAGTGGTGGCCAAAGGTCTTTTCTTTGGGGGGTGGGTGGTCTTATGTAGAACATCTTGTGTGGACCACTGCCTGGCCTTATGCTTCCAGCAATCAGACAACCCAGTGGCCAGGGATGGGGCAACCTGAGGACTTTATTCACAATTTTGCTTTAGGAAAGGAGACCCTAGTGGTGATACTGCCAAGATCCAGAATGGCTCTATCTGCTAGTTCATGATTGCCAAATCCAGGCACTGCCCACCAAACCTACCCTACCTCCCCCACCAGGCCAGAAAAGGCACTCGTGAGTGGTGGTGGGCCTCAAGATACTAGCTACAAGGAACATGGCCTTCTGAGATCAGCAAAACAAAGCTAGAGTGGCTATTAAATTGGAAAATAACTAGTTTATAACCCCTTGAGATCAGAGGGGCTCCAGAAGGGTGTATATGACTAAACCCCATTTGGACAGCTTAGCCCTTAGCCTTTCTTTTTCTTGAGCTTTTCTAAGTACATCTGCAGGGATTTCTGGATGGAGTCTCTGGAGATAAAACTGACAAAGTTCTGGATGTCCATGTCACGCTGTTTCACCAGGCGGTCGGCTGTGGGCTTTCGCATCATGTTCTTTGTCAGCTGTCGAGCGTGGTCTAAAGAAAATGGGGTCATTGTGTAAAAATCTACTCTAAATTTTAGACAGTGGCATCATTCCCAACCTTCCCAAGAGAGTTCCAGCAGAAACTCTTCGTAGAAAACGTACAAGATACAAGTGAGCAAAGAGAAGAAAATGAAAATCACCTGTTCCCCACTGACTTCTTTTAAAAACATATAGGATAATACTATCAAAATTGCCTTTCTAAGCTATTGTTTTCTCTCAAGTATATTATTGAGAATATTTTCCATGTCACTAAATATCGTTTTATAACATAATGAATGGCTGCATAGTATTCAGTCATTTGAGTCAGGGATTGGCAATCTTGGCCTCCCATGGCCTATGAGCTAAAAATGGTTTCTACATTTTTATGTATTTAAAAACATTTTTTGGGGGAAGCTGGGATGGCTCAGCGGGTTAAGTGCTCGCTTTGCAGCCCTGGAGACCAAGGATCAAATCCCGACTCCAGCCCAGGAGGACCCACATGCTGAACTGGGGTGTGCCCCAAGTTCAGTTCTTGCCGAGGCCTATGCGGGAGGCTCCCGGCCTAGTTCCTGCCCTGCACAGCCCCGTGCCCACCTGTGGAGTGAAACTATATGGAAAACTAATGCTGTCAACTATGGAGACTGCTCTGGGCCCTCCCCCTTCTCTCTGTCCCTCCCTATCTCTCTGTCAAAGAAACAATAATCTTTAAAAATATATTTTTTAAAGGTAGTATTTCATGATGTGAAAATTACCATTTTTTTTGTATATAAGACACTCCCATGTATAAGGCAACCTTTACTTTTCTAACCCAACATTAAGAAATCAGTATTTTAAACATAAAATTAAACATATTTGATATATTTTTAAATATTCAAATACTAAAGGCATATTTAGTACTTAGGTAATATGTTTAAGACATACCGGTAACTTGAATTTTGCAGAATAAGATTAAGATGTTCATTTTTTTATTTTCAGACTTTTTTTTTTTTTTTAAGATTTATTTTCGGGAAAGCTGGGATGGCTCAGCGGGTTAAGCGCTCGCTTTGAAGCCCCGAGGACCGAGGATTGAATCCCGGCTCCGGCCCAGGCGGACCCACATGCTGAACTGGGGTGTGCTTCCTGAATGTGGTGAGGCCCCCAGTTCAGTTAAAAAAAAAAGATTTATTTTATTGTTTTTTGACACAGAGAGACAGAGAGAGGCATAAAGAAGGGGAGGGCCCAGAGCAGTCTCCATAGTTGTACATCATCAGTTTTCAACATGGTTTTGTTCCACACAGGTAGGTGGGGGGCCTCCTGCATGGGAAGCACACCTCAGTTCAACATATGAGTCCACATGGGCCAGGGATGGGATTTGAACCTCAGTCCCTGGGGCTGCAAAGCGAGGACTTAACCTGCTGAGCCATCCCAGCTTCCCCTATTTTCAGACATTTTTATAGGCAAGTGCTCAAAATATTGTTCAGGCATTCACCTTTGCATTTATGCAATGCCAAAATGTTACTGCCTCCAAAGGGATGCTGTCAGAGTGTTAAATGATTTGTTCAGCACCAGCTGTTCATGATGTCAGAATTAACAAAGGCTAGTGATTGGAGGAAGCCTGTCTGCAGAGACAAAGTACAGTATCAGCAGTTTCGCCAGACAACTGCAGGGTCCTCTCAACTGGTTACTTCCGTGTAGAAGACCAATTTTTGGTCTAAAAAATTTAGCTAGAAGTAGTCTTATACATGGAAAAATACAGTATGAACTTCAAATTTCAGTGGCCCTAAGTTTTATCAGAACACCAACAAACTGGTTAGTTCCTGTACTCCGTATGGCTGCCTTCATGCCATAGTTGTGGAAGATACCATGGATGCCACAAAGTCAGAAATGTACTTGGCTCTTTATATACATAGTCTGCTGATCCTGGTTCCTATCATAGTTGATACAACCAGACCTATTGCTATATAGAAAACAGACATGCAGGCTGTTTCCAATGGTCGGTGTAGTGGATTAAATAGTGGGCCCCCAAAAGATATGTGCTAAAAAGAAAAATATGTGCAAGTCCTGACCACCTCTCTAGAACTAGTGCATGTGACCTTATTTGGAAGTCTTTGCATATGAAATTAAGATGATGCCAAGATAGCTCTGTGGCTGAGTGCTTGCCTCATAATCATGAGGTCTGGGGTTCAAACCCGGCCCCATCCTGTGCAATCCCATGTGCTGAACTGTGGCACAACTGTTAATTGCCAGGAGGTCACAGTGGCAAAGGTTCTTGCCTCCCATGTGGGAGGTCCTGGGTTCCGTTCCAGCTCTGCGCAGCCCCATATCCACCTGTGTGGAATGAAACTATGTCACAACTAATGATGTGCAACTATGGAGACTGTCCTGGGCCCTCCCCTTTCTCTCTCACATTTCAAACAATAAATCTTAAAAAAACAAAGATGAGATTATCTTGGATTTAGCCAATGACAAGTATCTTTATGAGAGAAAGGAAAGGGAAATTTGAGATAAAGGAGAAGGCCATATGAAGCTAGACAGAGACAGGAGTGATACAGCCACAGCTAAAGAATGCCCTGAGCCACCAGAAGCTGGGAGAGGCAGGAAGGAGCCTCCCCTGGAGCCTTTGGAGCCCAGCCCACACTTTGATTTTGGATTTCTGGTCTCCAGACTGAGACAATCCTTGTCTGTTGTTTTAAGCACATACCCCCCCTCCCCCCTTGCACTTGTGGTAATTTGTTATAGTGGCCCCAGGGCCCTAAGTCAGTCTGTATGTTTATGCTGGTCTTACCAGGAGTTTCAGGCTGGGGAAGGGAGAGGGGGGGAGAGGCTTTGCTTGCCTACCAGTACCCATAGCTGCCACCCCTCCCTGTGCTCCTTACCGGGAATGGCCATCCACTGGGCCATCACTGAGCGCGCTGCACTCTGCACCTGGTCCTCAGGTACCACCTTGTCCACTATGCCCACTTGGAGGGCCTCTGTGGGCGGGAAGAGCAACCCCAGCTGCAGAGCACGTTCAGAGGCACGGTGCCCAATGGTGTTCACAAGGTTATCTCTGAACCTGGAATGCAAACACCCACTTCACCTGGGGCTGGGGGTTCAGCCCTGGGCCAAATGGAGGATGGGTATAATACCTGGCCTTACCAGAAGGGGGCGACAATGCCAAGCAGGGTCTCATTCAGTCCAATGACATACTTGGGGTTGTCAGCCAGGACCCGATAGTCACAGGTGAGGGAGATTAGGCAGCCTCCTGCAGGGCTGGCTCCCTGCAGAAAGCAAGACTACTGGACTCTGGGTGCTGCTGGTCCCAACTGTATTCTAGAGAGCTGGGATCCCAACAGTATGAGCTCTTGGAGTGCTACCAATGCCCAGGGCGCTGCACCAACACTGTCTGGGCTGGGTGTACACAATGGAGACTCAGGCTTGCCCATCAGCCTGAGGCCCCAGGCACTGGCAGGGTCGGCAACCATCTTTGGGCCAGAAAACCACTCTTCTTACCATGACAGCTGGAGCTGTCATGTCAAACCTACAGGCCGGTCACTATTCCCAGCAGGATGTATTTGCCCTCATCTCATGTACTCCATTGATCCAAGATGGCAGGTTGCCACTGCATCCCATGGAGTCTTCCTAACTCTTAACAACCCCCCCCCCCCCCAAGCTTAGGCCCTCCTTGTAGGTCACTTGGGTTAATTATCTCTCTTCAGGGCCAACTGATTTCCAAGCCTCTGCGCCATTCCCTTGTCTCAGCGGCCTGCCCCTGCCTTTCCCAGGTGAGGCTAAAGATGTTTCCAAAATGTGGATCCAATCCTCCACTTCTCCCTGTATAGCCCTCTTCCTGGGCCATGTCAACCATGAGCCCTTGGGTTCTGCCCAACCCCAGTGAAAGGTGATCCCACCTCATCACCATGTCACACTGGTCTGTAATGGCATGGTTACCTGTGCACATCTGAGGGTCACCCCAAGGCACCCTTCCTCTCTGAAGGCTGGGAGCAGGACAATGCCTGCCAACCTCCCACCGCATCCCCGGCCTCCACAGAGTGAGCGAGGCCACTCAGGGGTGAAGACACTCACATTGATGGCGGCAATCAGCACCATGTTGGATAGGTAGAGCCGCAGCCACAGCTCCTGCACAGCCTTCCAGTACTCGGCATAGTGTGCTGGGTTCTTCCCGCACATTTCTGTCAGGTCCAGGCCAGCCGAGAAGATCCCGGGGGAGTCCTAGGTGAGCAAGGAAACCAGGACTCCATTGGTCCACCTCCCAGGGCAACAGGAGCCCATAGGTGCTCCAGGGGCAGCAGGGCCAATGTCACCCTCAGCCCAGAGCTGGGGCTCCAGGGGCTCAGTCTCATCCTCTCTCAGACTCAGTTCCTCTGTCCTGGGATGTTCTTCCCTTCCCGAGCTCAAACTGGAAAAGGTAGAACAGGCAGGTAGAGTCAGGCACTCCCCCAGGAAAACGAGGGCACTGGGTTGTGCACACCTATGTGTGGCATCCCAGGCAGAGAAACTCAAGAGGTATGGGGAGGATTCTGGACAGTCTGTTGGGGGCATATGCTGACTTAGCCCCAGAGGTCAAGCAAGCTGCAGACTGGGAGTTGCTGCGTCTGAACGTGGCCAGGGAAGGAAGGGTCAGTGACCCATCAAGGGGCCAGACCTCTGCCCTGGGCTGGGACGTGAGACAGAGCCTGGGAAATGATCTTGAAGGCATGTGTGTCCTGAAAAAATGGATGCCCCAGGTCCTGACACAGCTGCCAAGGAAAGGAGTGGGAGCAAACAGACAAAAGAGGAGCAACAGGCTGGAATAAAGTGCTGCCAGCACAAGGACGCTCCCATGGCTGGGGGCTGGGGCACCAGAAGCTGGCATTACCCAGCTAGAACTGACAATGGCTATCATATGCAGTTTGTGAGAATAACCATCTACTGTCTGTAGGAACAGGATGGTAAATAACATATGAGACAATCACACTCCATGTCCTCTACATTCTTTTTTTTTTTTTAAGATTTATTTATTGTTTTTGACAGAGACAGAGAGAGACAAAGTCAGAGACAGAGAGAAGGGGGAGGTCCCAGAACAGTCTCCATAGTTGCACATCATTGGTTTTTCCACAAGGTGGACGGCGCTGCACAGGGCAGGAACCGGGCCGGCGTCTTGCCCCAGTGAGAACCGAACTGGGGGAACTCCCTAGTTCAGCATATGGGTCCGCATGGGCCGGGACCGGGATTCGATCCTCGGTCCCTGGGGCTGCAAAGTGAGCACTTAACCCACTGAGCCATCCCAGCTTCCCCTACATTCTTTTATTAAGCAACAACAGTGAGTTGCAGTGCAAGGTGTCAGATTTGAACCCAGTTTTTCTCATACTCAGATGTGCTTGTGTGTGGGCAATACTTGGAGGCTGACCTATGGTTTCTATGGAACGTGTTTTACTCCTGTTTAACTTGTTTGTTTTTTGTTCGAGAGAGAGAGACAGGGAGAAGGGGGAGGACCCAGAGCAGTCTCCATAGCTATATGTCATTTGTTTTCTATGTAGTTTCATTCCACAGGTGGGCATGGGGCTGCACAGGGCAGGAACTGGATTGGGGGCCTCCCGCATGATAGGCACACCCCTACAAGCCAGGGGGCTCCCACATGGGAAGCTCGCCGTGGCTAGAACTGAACTGGGGGCACACCCCAGTTCAGTACATGGGTCCACACAGGCTAGGACTGGGATTCGATCCTCAGACCCCAGGGCTGCAAAGTGAACTCTCAAACCACCGAGCTATCTCAGTATCCCTCCTTTAACTTAAAAACACCACAGATAGGGATGCTGGAATAGCTCAACAGGTTGAGTGCTTGTCTTGCAACCATGAGGTCCAGGGATCGAATCCTGGCCCCGGCCCATGCAAACCCATGATGAACTGCTGCGCAATGCTAACTGCTGAGCCCTGTGGTGAAGGTTCTTGCCTCCCATGCAGGAGGCCTCCAGTTTAGTTCCACCCCACAGGGCCCCTTATCCACCTGTGTGGAATGAAACTATGTCACAACTAATGATGTACAACTATGGAGACTGCTCTGGGCCCTCCTCCCTTCTTTCTCTCTCTCACATTCTCTCAAACAATAAAATAAATCTTAAAAAAATAAAAAAGGGTAAGCTGGGATGGCTCAGTGGGTTAAGTGCTCACTTTGCAGCCCCGGGGACTGAGGATCGAGTCCCGGCCCCGGCTCGTGCAGACCCATATGCTGAACTGGGGAGTTCCCACAGTTTGGTTTTCACCGGGATGAGACCCCGGCCCAGTTCCTGTCCTGTGCAGCCCCGTGCTCACCTGTGGAATACAACTATGTGGAAGAGCTGGTGATGTACAACTATGGAGACTGTTCTGGGCCCTCCCCCTTCTCTTTATCTCTGTCTCTGTATCTCTCTCTCTGTCAAAAATAAAAAATAAAATAAATAAATAAAAATAAAATAAAAAGACCTGAGACATGGGAAGCCAGGATGGCTCAACAGTTTAAGTGCTCCCTTTGCAGCCCCGGAGACCGAGGATCAAATCCCAGCCCTGGCCCATGTGGACCCATATGCTGAACTGAGGTGTGCTTCCCATGCAGGAGGCCCCTGCCCACCTGTGTGGAATGAAACCATGTTGAAAACTGATGACATACAACTATGGAGACTTCTCTGGGTCCTCCCCCTTCTGTCTCTGTCAAAAACAATAAAATAAATCTTTAAATAAATAAAAATAAAAGACCAGAGACAGAAAGACACACAATTGTTATACCAAGTTTGTTGTCCCTCATGTGCAGGTATAGGGACCTGAACATCAGTCTTTGACTGGCAGGGGGAGGGATGACAGCAGGGACAGAGCTACTCTTGCTTTAAGGATATGGCAGGGCTGTACATTCAGCTTCTCTGCTTTTTTCCTTGTCCTTTTCCCACCATGAACTCCTGGACCCCTCCCCGCCCCATAGAATCCAAAATTTTATCAGCACAGATGGCTGGCAGGTTAATAGCACTTGACCACAGCCCTAGTGCTTTAGGAAATCAAAGGCAAAGGATTCTATTCTGCACAAGAGAGAATAAATCACATGATCATAACTAGGGATGGCCTGTCATACTAGAAGGGGTGCAGGGTGGCCTGTTTCTGTGATTTAGCAACATGTCTGTAGTAGGCTGAATTGTGTCTCTGGACAAGATCAAATCCTCACCCCGAGGACCTGTGACCATGACTTTATTTGGAAATAGGGTCTTTGCAGACACGATAGTGGAGTAGGGGGGCCCTGAATCCTTCTAAAGAGAGGGAGATTTGGACATAGAAACACAGGACAGATATGTAAAGATGGAGGAGATTGGAGTGGTGGAGGTAAGTACAGAACACCAGGAGACCCCAGAAACTGGAAGAGGCCAAGGAGAATTTTTCCAAGGACTCCAGAAGGAATAGGCCCCATCAATGCTTTGATTTTGACCGTGTGGCCTCCAGAACTGTAAGGAAATAGAATTTTGTTGGTTTAAGCCACTCTGTTGTGTACTTTGTGACAGTGACCACATGACACTAAAATGTCATCCTACGCTGGGTGGGCCTTGTGCTACACACACAGAAGGCACTCAATACAGAACACAACACATACATTTGGAGGGAGATCACACTGTAGTGGAGAATATGGGCTTTGGAGGGACAGATGCTGGCTCCCCTCCTCCAGGGCTGTGTGACTTTGAAGCCTGGAAGCAGCAGGGACCCTCACTGCACAGAGCCCAGAGCCCAGATGCATGTAGGCTGGGGGCCTCAGTGACTGTTTTTCACCTTTCATTCTGAAGGTCCTATATTTGGTGATACACAGTTCTCATTTTTAGAGCACAATAAATAAAATGTCACGCTATGAAATGACATCTTAAATAGATTATTTTCAGAAATTATTCAGGGTGAAAAGTTCCCAGGCAATTTTAGCATATCTAGGATGTTCAGCTATAATTGTCAGAAAGTTCCCTGGGATTCTGAAGATTTATTTTATTGGTTTTTATTTTTTGTGTTTTTTACAGAGACAGAGAGACAGGGACAGAGAGAAGGGGGAGGGACCAGAGCAGTCTCTATAGTTGTTTGTCATCAGTTTTTGACATGGTTTTGTTCCACAAAGGTGAGCGGGGGCCAAGCAGGGTGGGAACTAGGCCCGGGGCCTCCCACATGGGAGGCATGCCCCCCTGAGCCAGGGACTGAACCTGGGGAGGTGGTCGGTGGTGGTGGTGGCAAGAACCCAACTAGGGGCCTCCCGCATAAGAAGCACACCCAAGTTCAGCATGTGGGTCTGCATGGGCTGGGGCCAGGATTTGATCCTTGGTCCCCAGGGCTGCAAGACAGGTGCTTAACCTGCTGAGCCATCCAGGTTTCCCCTCCCTGGGATTCTTTTGTTTCTGACAGACAAAGAGAGAAGGGGGAGGGCCCAGAGCAGTTTCCATAGTTGCACGTCATTAGTTTTCTACAGTTTCATTCCACAGATGGGTTTGGGGCTGCACAGGGCAGGAACTGGGCCAGGGTCTTGCCCCAAAGAGAACTGAACTGGGGGCACACCCCAGTTCATGATAGAGGTCTGCATGGGTCAGGGCCAGGATTTGATCCTCAGTCCCCGGGGCTGCAAAACAAGCACTCAACCCACTGAACCATCCTGGCTTCCCCTCCCTCCCTGGGATTCTAAATGTCACCATCCCCTCAAAAACCTACATCCATAAGCATCAGTCACACCTTCGGACCAACACTGAATAATCTCTTTCCCATGGGACAAGGCCAGGCTTTGCTCTGTAAACCCGTTTCACAGGACCCACAGGATGTATGAATCACTCTCAGTCTGTAGGAGTTTCCTGCTGGTCCCTATCTTCAGCAGTGATGGTTTCCCCACATCAGAGGCAGCTAGGCTCCTCATAACTGCAATACCAGGCCACACCCAAGATAACCCGAAGGATAAGAAAGCAGGTGCACACCCTTGGTGAAAGCTACAAAACTTGGCTGAAAGAGGCTGTGGCCATCTGCTTCCTGCACTTTTACTGATGGCCGGGTAAAATGTCCCTATTGGTCTCTGTAATATGGTGGCAATTAGCTGTGGGGGACACTCATGTTGTCGGTGGCTCCTTTTAACTTGAAAAGTGACCCGTGTTCTTCCTGACCCAACAAATGCCTGTTATGTTGGGTCTACACTCTAACACCCTGTCCTGGTCTTATCTGTGCCCCTCTTGGCATCCAGGCACCTGGTAGAGCAGGTGGGTTGCCTGGTTATTCCACACTATGTGTGACGTGCACATGGTCTCTGAATGTGGACTTTGATCTGATAACAGGTTTGCGCTTTCATGAGAGAACTAGGGGCTTTGGGGAGCTAACGAGCACCCACCGAAGTTAAAATGATGCCTCGGAAGGTCTTGTCATTTTCCAGTTTCTCTAGGCTGATGACCAACTCCGTCAGCAGCTCTAGGCTGAGGCTGTTCACTGGGGGGTTCTTGAACTTCATCACAGCAATTCCTAGCGTGAAAACCAAGAGAAAGTTCATGCTCAGCATTGGAAAAGCAACCCCAGTCATCCTGCATTCTCAGGAAATTAACTGGCTTTGTGTTTTTAAGTTGAGGCGGTTCACATAACATAAATTAACCATTTCAAAGTGAACAATTCATACCCAGTAAGTACATTCACAATGCTGTACAACCACTCTCCAGGTCCTGAACATTTCTATTATCCCCAAAGGAATTCTTGGACTCACCGCCAGCAGTTACCATTCCTTCTGCTCCAGCTCCTGCCAACCACTGATCTACTTTCTGTTGCTAGGAATTTGCCTATTGTGGACATTTCATATAAATGGAATCATACTTATATGTGACCTTTTGTGTCTCGTTTCCTTCAGTTAACATGTTTTCAAGGTTCACCCAGGTACCAGTGCCTCATTCCTTTTTTATAATTTTTTAAAATTGTTTTTATTGTTTTTGACAGAGAGAGAGAGAGAGAGAGATAGAGAGACAGAGAGAGAACTGAACTGGGGAGTTCACATGGGTCCGCACAGGCGGGGGCTGGGATTTGATCCTCAGTCCCCAGGGCTGCAGTGAGCGCTTAATCCACTGAGCCATCTTGGCTTCCCCCTCATTCCTTTTTAAGACAAATAATATTGTTGTATACTGCATTTTGTCTATTCATTCATGTGCTGATGGACACCTGGATTGGTTCTACCTCTTGGCTATTGTGAATGCTGCTGCTGTGGATGTTAATATATGATTCTTTTGTTGATCTTTTTCTCCCAGATGTAAATCCTCTGTCCTCATGGTAATAGGAAATGGCTTTAGTTTCTTGAGGAGTGAGCCAACTCTGAGAACTAGATGTGCAAGGAGGAATACACTAAGGTACTCTGGTTCACACTTGTTTAAGGATAGAGGCAAAAAATATTAGGGGTCACATGTTCTCCATCCATCCATTCATTTTTTTTAAAAGATTTTGTATTGGGAAGCCAGAATGGCTCAGTGGATTAAGCACTCGCTTTGCAGCCCCAGGGACCGAGGACAGAATCCCAGCCCTAGCCCATATGTGGACCCATATGCTGAACTGAGGTGTGCTTCCCATGTGGGAGGCCCCCAGTTCAGTTCTCACCCCCTGGCTCGAGGGGATGTGTCTTCCATACAGGAGACCCCCAGCCCTGTTCCCACCCTGTGCGGCCCCCGTCCACCTGTGTGGAACGAAACCATGTTGAAAACTGATGACATACAACTGTGGAAACTGCTCTGTGTTGAAAGCTGATGATGTGTGGCTGTGGAGGCTGCTCTGGACCCTCCCCCTTCTCTCTGTCTCTCTGTCAAAAACAAATCTTAAAAAAAAACCAAAACGATTTATTTTATTGTTCAGGAGGTAAGAGACAGAGAGAAGTGGGGAAGGCCCAGAGCAGTCTCCATGGTTGCACATCATTAGTTTTTTGACAAAATTCTCATTCCACACAGGTGGACGTGGGGCTGCATGGGATGGAACCAAACTGGGGGCTTCCCAAACGGGAGGCAAGAACCTTTGCCGCCATCCCAGTGGTTACTAGTTGTGCTGCAGTTCAGCATGTGGGTTTGCATGGGCCGGGGCCGGGATTTGGTCCCCAGACCTCGCAGTTGCAAGGCAAGTGCTCAACCTGTTGAGCTGTCCCTGCATCCCCTCCATCCATTCTTTCTGCCTGCAGCATGGAAAGCAGCAGGGACAGAGTATGCTCTTGTGGACAGTGTAGCTGCTGGCCTGGGCCAGCCAGGGCTATCTGATCTCACTGCCTAGCCCAAGGGCAGACCCCAAGGGCTTCAGAAATGCCAGTTTATTTTGGGTGCATTTCCCTCAATGTGAAAATTTCTGGATGGTCAACACAAAGCATTCTCTAGGAGTGAGAACTAAGTCCTGAAGGCTACGGGCTCTTCTGAGACCTTTGATTTAGGAGGAAGAGGTAATTATTAACTAGCTATAGGTACGTACATGTACATATAAGAAGCAATTAAAACTCCAAGAACCAAATAGTTTGGAAGAAAGTTTTTAAAGCTGATTCTGGATTTTTGCAGTCTGGTGGGGTAGAATCGAGGACATTGGGGGAAAGGTAAGAGGCCGAAGGCAAACATGAGTCAATGAAGAGGAATTTGGATGACCTTGGATGTCACGAGGTAAGTTAACAACACCCCTGGCACAGTGTAGGCACTAAATAAATGTTACTTGAGTGGAACGTTGAACAGGATCCAAATGAAAACATTTTTAAAGTACGTTTTACTCCATTGCTCCATTCAAGCCTCAAGATGCCAAAAAGCTAATTGGGTCTGGCCGTAAGGACAGAACTAGACCCAGCTTTCTGACTCCAAACTTGATTTTCTATCATGCTAAGTCAATAAAGCTGGCAAGTTCTTTCGTGGTGGGGTATGAAAGCATTTTGGTAAAAATTTATCTCACCAATGTTTTTTCTCACTTGTTTCCATAACATAAAATTGACCATTTAAATCATTTTTAAGTTGTAAGATCCAATGGTGTTAAGTATATTCACAATGTTGTGCAGCCATACCACAATCTATTCTAATGTGTTTAAATGTGTTTTTGCACTTTTTGATATACGTCAAATCTGCCGCACAAATGATCCTTTCAGAAGAAATTCAGGTTTTGATGTTGGGTCTGCCCTGAGCCCCCTCATCACCTGGCTCAGGCAGCATCAATCCAGAGAAGAGCTAAACAAGAGAAACGAGCCAAGGAAAGCAGTGCCCTGATACTGTTCCTGGTGTGGGAAAACAGTGTGGAACTTGTGTGTGTGTTTGGGGGTAGAGGGGAATGGCTTCCCCCCATCCCAGAACAGAGCCTCCATCTTGAAAGGCTGAGGCCTAGATGTCAACAGGTACTAAAATCTAAAAATGCCCATCTCTGACCCCAAGTCTTCCCAGGACTCAGCTCTGGAGTGTTCACCGGTAGAGGAAGCATAGGTTTTTCTTCCAAAAGTGGCTTTTCTACCTTTGGAGAGTTTTAAGAAGTGTTCTGATGGGTGATGTTAGAAGTGATTCTACTGGTGTCTGCTGGCTTTTTTAAATTTATTTTTTACTTTTAGAGAGAGAGAGAGGGATACAGAGACACAGAGAGAACTGAACTGGGAGAACTCTCCAGTTCAGCATATGGGTCCCCACCGGCCCTGGCCGGGATTCGATCCTCAGTCCCCGGCGCTGCAAAGTGAGCCTTAACCCACTGAGCCATCCTGGCGTCCCCTCTGCTGGTTTTTATTAGTAAAATACCTATTCGGTTCTGTGCCACGTGGGAGTATTAAAAGTTAAAATATCTCGTTCCCAAATACTTCCAATATAATAGGTTAAAGCAGCACACTTCCCCCTTTAAAAAACAGAAATATTTTTGTTTTCATAAGGAATTGGGTGGAAAAACCCATATAAACTGTCTAGACTGATGTCCCTTAAGCTCTGAGCTCAACAGAAACTGTCTTTAAAACTGGGCTTTTTCTCGTGGGCCACATCATTGCCGAACCTCTGAACCTGCGAGTCAATGAACGGAGCAGGCGAGGCCCGGCGTGCGGCATGTCTGGGCTCTAGGGCTCGAGGACACAGGGAGAACTTACTTGCAGCCGGGTCCGCCTCCACCAGCACCCTCTGACTTCCGAAGCGCCGCGCGCCGACCCCGCCGCCAGCCGCTGGCTCCATCCGCCCGAGGGCCACGTCCCGGAGCCGGGCCCCTACGAACCGCAGCGCGAGGCCCATTAACCCCCTGCCCCATCCCGACCTTACCCGCTGGCCCCAGCCCCTAGTCCACCCACCCGCCCTCGGTCACACACACGGGCAGAGAAGTGCGCGCGCAGGGAAGTGCGTTACCACCCTCAGCGCCATCTTGACCAGGGCGAGTCGGGGTCCCGGACAAGGGTGTCCTCCCCGCTCAGGATGGGGTGGGGCGGAGGCCGGTGCCTGCCCTTGCTAGCCACGCCCCCACCAGCCGGCTCAGGTCCGCCCCGCCCCCATCAACCAAAGAGCAAATCAGTCCCTAGGTCCTCAGGCCGCTCCCTCTGGAGGCCGGAGCAGCCCCGCCCCAATCGGCTTACCAGGGGAAATGGCAGTTAGGACTAGCCGAGGACTTGAGGATACTGTTGTGGGGTGGAGGATTGCCCAGCCAGGGATGTCCCTTCCCCGCCACCCGGCCCGGTCCTTCCAAAAAGCCCACAGGACAGACCTGCACTGACCACCCTTTCACCCACAGAAGTACCCATGGGAGTCTGCTTTCTTCAAACAGGCAAAGCTCAAGTTACCCAGGCAGAAATGTTGAAACTGGGAGTGACTACATTAAGTCCCAAGTTGTGAGTTTTGAGGTAGAGGGACTATGGGGACCCTGGCAAGCTCTCACAATGGCTTTCTTCATTTCTGCCACCCCTGCAGAAATTCAGCTACTGAAAAGGATGCTACACAGGGAAGAATGATGGAAGCCAGGGGCTGCGAAGTGTGAGCTCTGCCTTCTGTCTGTGGTGGGAAAAGGAATCCAGACTCGCAGTTTAGACACAGGTGTGGGGTGTCAGCATAGCCTGGTTAAGCACAGAGGGCCCTCCGCCCAAAGCTGGGAAGCATGCTTGCAGGCACAGCTGGTGGCCAACAGCATTCACTCACGGGTGGAACTGCAGAGCTACCTCCTCTGCAAGAAAGGGAAGGTAGACAGTGGGAGTTTTTGTTTGTTTGATTCTGCACAGAAACATTGGAAACACACCCAAGAAACAAGGGTGGTCATGTACCCAAGCAGGCGTAATGAAGTGGAGGCATGTATAGCAAGCCTCTACTGTCTGGCAGCATACGGTCTTATTCTAACCATTCAGTTTAAACAGTGGACATAGTTAAGGTCAAGTAGTGTCAGGTGACTGAAATATTAGTTATTTAACACCTTATGTGTTTCTAATTCTTCCTTGTGGCATAGATCAATTTTTGAGGAAGAATATTTTCCAGATACCTAATAGAGCAGTAGCAAATGAGATCCACGTTCCTTGTCAGGCAGAACTGAAGTTCCTAGGGTGGGGGTGGCGAACCTATGGCACGCGTGCCCAAAGTGGCACGCGGAGCAATTATTTTGGCATGTGGAGCTGTGAATACCATTTAAAAAATTATTGTTTATGCTCTTATAGACATAAAAATAATTGATACCTCTATCTCACTTGATGGGTTGTGGCACACGAGTCGAGTGAGTATACTCTTTATTTCATAAACTTTGGCACTCAATCGCCAAAAGGTTCGCCACCCCTGTCCTAGGGATATGATGATAAAACATCTTTCTCTTATTTGTCTACCTACAGGAGTAACCCAATACTCAGGTACACTGACTAGTGTTCTCCTGGTTGAAAAATTTTGGAAGTGACTCTGGAAATGAAACCAAAATTCAGCTTAGGCAGCCACATGTTTTTAATTCCCTAACAACTAAAGTTATCTTTGGGGCCAAGAGGCAGTGAACTCAACACTATCCGAATTCTAATCCTAGGTTTATTCAACACAATCCTTTTACTCTACACAACAAAGTACACACACATTATCTAAAAGGCTAGTTACAAAAAACTCAAAACAGAAAATTTATAGTACTGACTGTACAATAAAAGCCAAAAATGCAATGTACACGTTGTAAAGGTAACCTGAAGGATCACCATGAATAAAAGACATGGGGTGGGTGGTGGGTGCTCAACTTGCTCACCGATTTCAGAGAAAGGATACGCTGGGTATGGGGGCACAAGTACATGTAAAAACAGAATCATATATGGCAACTAACTGGGCTGTTTGACCCTAGAGGCCAGGACTTAAGCAGGGGAGCAGGGCCAGGCTAACAGGAAAGGCAGCTGCATGAAAGCATGCCCTCCCTGTCCTACAGGCTCCCACAGGGCACTAGACTGGCCCCAGGTCATCTGTGGAATAAAGAATGTGCTCCCAGGCTGGGCGGGACTGCCCTGCCCTGCTCATCCTGCTGCCTTTATCACTGAAATGACTCTTGGGGACTGAAAATGTGGTAGCTTTCTAGCCAGGAAAGTGGAAGACATCCTTATAGGCACAACCCCAAACCAACACTTCCGCAGCCAAACTCTGCCTTCAGAGAATGTCTCAATGCTGCCTTTGAAGTCTGCACCTGAGTGAGGCTTTCTTCCCTGCTGACCTTCCTTTGGCTAGAAAAGTGACAAAAACTGAGTTGGATGGAATATAAGTTACAGAGGGCAGAGCTTCAGTGGGTTGCTGTTTTATCGAGAGGAATTGGAGCTAGAGCGGCTTCTGTGTCGGCGGCGGCCAGGGGAGCGGGATCGTCGGCGCACAGGGGACCTGCGCCTTGGGGAGCGTGACCTGTGGAAGAGGAAAAACCCCATCAGACACAGAAGCAAACGCCATAGGAACAGCTCTGCATCTTGGAATGCAGTGGTAAAGCTGTCTTCTTTCTGGAACAATTCTATAGTTTCAATGTTTAAGAGTCAGGACAGAGCCCTTGGCAAGGAAATGGATGTTCTAGGGTACTGGTACAACCTGCAGGGCTGCACCTTCTGCCTGTCCCTCACTCCAGCAGTGGCCCTCCTCTTCCTTTCCCCAGTTGAAATGAAAATGATGAGTTTTGAAGGCCACCCAGGCCAATACTGCCTTTCCACTCTCATCATGGTGGTGGTAGGGGTATGTGTGCATATGGGGCTTAATAAGTTTCCAAAATCATCGCTATTGCATTGTTTTGTAAATAAAACAAACCCAAAATGGACCCAATCAGCCCTGTAAGAAACCCCAATTG
>PVKE010007720.1:0-49777 GCA_004027555.1 Craseonycteris thonglongyai
AACAAGGTAAACAGTTTGTACTGTTTGCTTATGTGTAAAAAATGACTCAACATACCACAGGCAGCTCTGACAACACAGGCAGAAGACGGATCGGAATGCTTGGGAGCGTCCTGTGGCCGTGCCATACGGGGTGGAGTGACTGAGGGTTAGCGATAGTGCTCCAGGTGGGCCAGAGCACAGGTCTTACCTAAGGTTGTCTGGGACTCCCTGCGGGTGGGAGGCACGCCTGCACCTACGTCAGTATGTAGTAGGTTAGCACGTGAGCAGCGGTCCTCATAACAGTTGGCAAACCCGTTTTACTTGTTTCTCAGTCTTTGCAGAGCATTGCTTATAAAACACTGATATTTATCGTCACTATCTTGTTTTAAATATAGGCTGACCCTATTTAATCAGGTGTCCTTGTGCTGTACTCATTTAATGACTTCACCTTCTGGTAAGTTGACATGGGATTTGAGATACTGTTCGGTGCCAGTGGAGTGTTTGAAGGAGGTTAAGGGAAAAGAGAACACCATTTTCAGGAAAAGGTGATCGATCATACAACAGATAGGCCCTTGAGAGAATAAAGGGCATATTTCTGTCTTTATTAGGTGACCTTTGGATGATTTCTGAAGCATGCTGACCTCATATTTCTTATATGTAAATAAGAACATTACAGTCTTAAAAGTCTCTTTACCTCTGTGACTCCATCCTGTGATTTATAATAGTTCATTGTGTACTTGTATTTATTTGTGTGTGGCAGTCGAGTACATTATTTAGCAGAGTGAGTTCAAGTAAAACCACCTGGCTCGTCTATAAAATGGGGTTTCCTAGGTCTCCTAACTTGTAATGAGGCTTTAATTAGATAATCCAGATAAGTCACTTAGTGCACTTGCTGGCACATGCTAAGCACTCAGGAAGTATCCCATCCTTCAGCACTCAGGCCAGATGCATAGTCTTCATAGTATCTGTATAGCTGTCAGCTCAGGAAGTGAGCACTGCTCTGTGCAGGGGGTGATGTTCTTGGCTGAGTCTCATCGGTGGACTCCAGGACTTTAGCAGCAAGAGCCGTCACCTGACAAAATGCAGGAAGCCAACAGCCCAGAAGGTGGTGCACCTCAGAACTGGGGTAGCTGCAAGGGAGGGAGCAGAGTCCTGCGGGAGAGTTGTGGTGTCTCCATGCGTCACTTAAGGATGATTGTGAGCACCTCCGCAGTGTGCCGGGCACAATGAGGTGCTGGGAGGATAGCAGTAAATACAGCTCAGACATCCCTGCCCTTGAGTCCTCTGTTCTGATGTCACGGGAAGTTTTTACTGATGTCTCTATCAGACACACTTGACAGTTTCTGAAATGGCAAAAGGAATAAGCTTAGAAACAGTCTCAGCTCTAGGTAGACAAAAATTCAATTTTGTTTTAAATTCAACTATTTCTGAAGCTATTTACAATAAATACAGTTTATGAATTACACTGTCTCCTAAATTGGTCATGTTTTGACTTTCCACAATTATCTAAGACTTATTTCATAACCTTGACATTTATTCAAAGGTTACAATTCAGATTAAGAAAAAATATATGTAATAAAACAATTTGACATAAATGTTTCTTCTTTTTATATGCAGTAGCAGGAAAACACAACAGAGCAATTTGCTGCATATGATAAAATACATGTGATACTTAAATTTAATATTTCTTGAGACCTTTGTGTTAATCTGTTAGTATCTTACACAGATTTTATATTTAGTTCACTAAATCATAAATTCAGTTTACTTATTAAGAAAGAACTGAGATTTTACAGTCCTGTATCTAAATAATTTTTAAGGCCTAATGATTGGCATTATAGATTGATTTCCTTTTAAAAAGAGTCAGATATTTTTCATATTTCTGATTCCATATTTTTATTTCTGAAGGATGGTACCTGTCATTGTTCTCAGAATATATTGTGTATATAAACAATAAGACGTACAGGGATGCTTCTTACACAACATTTCAATAATGGGAACAAATGCAATTTATATGCCCTTAGCACTAGAGACTTCAGTCAGATCCGTCCATGGCCCTTGAACTAAGAATGGTTTTGATGTGTGTATGAAGGATTGACTTTAGCTAGCAGACCTGGCTTATTCAGATCCTGCACATTCCAAAGATAAGTCTGGCCCTTGACCAACCAGCTCCTGAGAGATAACCACAAAGCTCTTGGAATATCCTGCCTCATGTGAGTGCCTTTGTTTACCTGGGGCCTCAAAACACAGCAGATAGTTTACCCTAACAGTGGGGGCCTTGCACCGCGTGGTAGCAGTTTGATCTCTGGACGGGAGGAGCTGGAGGCCAAGTTTAGCCGTGTGGACACTACGTGTCTTGTGAGACTGACTCCCAATAAAAACCCTGGACGTGAAGTCTCAGGTGACTTCCTCAATTGCCAGCATTCCATATGTGCTATCCCACATCAGATCTGAAAAATTACCTGCTGTCCATGCAACTTCTGAGAGGACACCTGCAAGCTTGCCCCTGGTCTCCTGGTCTCTTTCCTGGGTGTCTTTCACTTTTGCTGATTTCAGACTTTTTTTTTTTTTTTTTTTTTGCTATAATAAGTTGTAACTGTCAGCATAACCAATTTCCTGAGTTCTATGAGTCACTAAACTAGAGGGTAATCTTGGGGACCCTGACACAACATTTTCAAAGGTTTATTTTAAAATATATGTATGCGGTAGAGACCCGTATGTGTCCTGTGAAGCCTAAACTATTTGCTGTCTTGCCCTTTTCAGAAACCTGTTGCCAACTCATGCAGAAATGTAGTAAATAAACCACTTACGTAATTGCATACATTGAAATCATAACATTTAAAATAGATGAATATTGATATATATAAATCTCAAACTGTTTTTGTTTTTTCTTTTTTTTTGTTACAGGAAAGTGAAAGCCATTTATTGAAAATGAAAGTGCACACTTGAGAGCAAAGTGTGGGCACACTCAGAATGAGTCACTCAAACTGTTTTAAGTAAAAAAAAAGTAAAAGGATAATATATTATGATACTATTTACGTAGCTTAAGCTATTGTTATGAGTAAATGTATACGTAAAAACATTGGAAGGATATCTACAAACTTTGGGATAGTGGTGAGCTGGGGGAGGGATGGGTGGAGGGAGTAGAATGAACTGTAAGATTTATTATACTTGTCACATCACTCTTCAAAAGAGATTCAGGGGGAAAATCAGACTTTGTAAAACAAATGAAAAGGTAGTTTTATTTTACCAATATTTTTCATTTATTTTCTTAAATCTGCTTAGCTCAGAATTACAGAAATGTTTGTGCTAAAGACCTCAGCTTCTTCACACTCATGTTCTGAGTTAAGACACAGACCTTGGTAGGTGAACTGCCCAATGTCTTGCATTCTGGTTTAATTAAGGAGACCATTCTGTAGGATATCTGCTAGTCCTGGCAGGTTTACTTGCTTTGAACTATGGAAACCTGATTCTTTATAGCATAAAGACAACAAGGGCTATGTTATACTCCTACCTTCCAGAGACCTACGCAGTTCTCTTTCCATTTTGTGAATCTCTAAATTGAAGAACTTTGAGAAAGTAGATTAGTAAGGAAAAAAGAGAAACTTTCTAGGAATTCCTACAGCTAGCTCTTTTCCGAGTAGTGAAGCATTGATCTCAGGTTGGTTTCCTTTATGCTGGGGCCGTTGACTTCACTGCAGTTTGCGATAGAAGCAATATACGTAATATATATTTTCTCTAGCACTCAGGTCATGCCAAGTTTAGTGCCTGTTGATATCGAGAAGGTTTTAAAGGTATTAAAATTTAAGTACTTTTAGGATCTTACATAATGGAGTAAGAAATCGTTTTTGAAATGCTTTGTAAATGGCACCTTCCCTATCTACATTGTTGAGTGATTGTGAGAATCAAATGAGATGATAACCCGCCCCCCCCCACGAAAGCCCTTTGTAAATGTTAAAACATTATGTAAGTATAATTGTTAAAATATTATGTAAATGAATCTTATTAAAAATATTTTACTAGGAGCCTGAGAGTGATGGTAGTCACATGGGCTACAATATAATTGTGAAGGTAAGACATATACTCTGGTTTCTTGAGACCAAAGGTGACTTGTGTCAGCTATAAATAAAATATTTATCTGTTTTGTTTTTGTTTTTCCTTTGTAGCCCACATTGGGTTGTATGAAAGATGAGAGAAGACTAAGACATAGTTTTTGCCCCTTTTTTTCCAATCAGCATTTATTGAGCAGTTACTGTGTGTTAAGTGGAGGGAAGCCAAGTACCTAACATGTTTGTCCTCACATTTATTTGTCTGACAAGGTATCTTTGTTTCTTTATGGAAACTGAGACTCAGATATGATAAATAACTTACAGTCTAATATGTTCAGAGCTAGCGTTTGAATCCATTGTTTCTGGTTTAAAAACATGTTTCACAAAACAACCAACCATACAAGAAAGCTAGGATCTGAGTGTTAGTCTGGTGAAGAGGTAATAGTGTGAGGGAATAAGTGAAAGGAGACACTAGTGTGGGCTGCAGCAGTTAGTGACGAAGGCTTCTTGAGAAGGCTCTGGTAGGTGAGGCAGAATGAGCGCTGGTGGCCAGGGCACTGGTAACGGTGGCCACCCCTTCCCGGGTTCCCACCTGGTTGAGCCCAACAATGTGTGTCTTGGAGGTGAAAACTCACACCCTGGCTGTGCTGCTGCCTCTGGTTATCCTTTGATCCCAGGACAAGAAATGGAGAGTGAATGCAAGAGTTACTGAGACAGCATGGAGAGTTGAGGAAGAAACCAGGAAAATCTGGAAGGTTCTCCCCATTTCCAGAGCCCAAGAACAATGCTCAACCCCAAGGTCTGGATAAAGTCATGATGTGCAAGTCATAATTTTGTAAACACACCATATTAGAGCATTAAACTGTTTTGTGGACGGCACCTAACTCTTTAAGCTGCTTTCTTGAGTAGGCTTGAAAGTGCGAGGATGGGTTTGGGGGTTGGAAACCCTACGGTAGGATTTGGGGGACCTGGATTCCGCCTTGTTCCTTCACATGAGTCACTGATTATGCCATTTATGTGACTGTATTGAGCCTCAGTTACCACATTTGTCCTGCCTTTTGGGTTGTTGGTATAAAATAATCGATTTGAAAATACTTTGAAAAAGGTAAAGGTTGCTGTAGACAAGTGTCTTTTTAAAGCGCACTGACATGACTCCTGCAAGATTGCAATAGCGAGTTTATAATAACATGTGCTCTGTTAGGGTTCTAAAGGCTTATCAAATAGGTATTTATACATATTTTATTTCTGTTGGCAATGATTTTTAAAGAGAACTAAATCATGCCCTTGTAGTCAGACATTCCTGATAAAAGTGGAAATCAGAGCCAAGGGAAACCTTGTTTTGGACATAAGGCATGTGAGTGTTGTAACTGTTGAGTTTTATGTTTTTAATAACAAGATAAATAAAAGTATAGATGGTAAATTTCCCCTTCCTGTGCCTTCTGTACTGGTTACCAGTCAGGAGGGTATGTGAGCTACCAAACAAGCCTGTCCCTCCCTGTCCCTTCAGTGTGTCCCACCTGCGTCTACCTGTGCACCAGTGTTCGGAAACATTTGAACCCCACTCCAGCCACTTTCGTCAGATTTTGTTTCTTAGGGTTTGTATTGTTAAACAGTACACAGCTTATTCATGTCTAAATTCAGTCCTGTGGAGACTCACTGCCCTGTGGAGAACGAGGAGAAAGCTCAGACTTGTGCACCTCGCATAGACACTAAATTACCTAGACCAGTGCTTTTCAAATGTCCTTGCTAGTGGGACTTAAGCTTTGAAAAGAAGTCTTGCACCCAAGCCCAATATGTAAGGCACACGTGAGCCTACCTGCTGAACTTCTTCCCAGTTACGTCCAGCAGTATGTGAGGGGCACAGTCTGAAGGCCAGCAAAGTGAGCCCACCTTCACTGTCATCTTTGGCCACTAGCCTCACAGAGCTCTCCAACTTAGCCATTCCTATCCATATTTAGTTCTCCAGAAAGTCCCTCTGTTCTGCAGTCCCATGCCAACTTGGCATATTGCTGTTCTATTGGGAATGCTCCTTCATCCTCCCCACCGTTTATTTAGGTGGCATTTAGTTGTCTTTGATACGATCTTTTCCTAGAAATCTTCCCTGATACTCTTGTCTGGGCTTCAGGACCCTTCATTGTATTCCCCCGTCAGAGAAGTTACTAAATTATAATAATTTAATTGTCTGCCTCTCCCACACTACAGTTGTGTTCTTTTCGAGGACAGGAACACTTATTTGACCTCCTGCCTCCAATGTTAGGCACATAGTTGGTAATAAAAATAATGTTTACTGGATGGATAGACAAAGAGTAATTTACCAACAGACCAAGTGAATGAAGGGTCCCAGTACCTTGAACCAAGAAGGAGAGTAGACCAAGAAGCTGACAAAGAAGAGGCTTCTCGTCACGTGGCCAGCTGTTTTGGAATTTGCCTGCAGATTAAGAGTGGACCTGACACCACTTCCCAGAGTGCTAAGTTGGCCCCAGGGAACAGTCCCAACATGAGTCATAAGCCTTCTCCATGTATCTGGTGCCATGTATTTATAGCTAATGCTAGTGGTTTTTCACTTGTTAAACAGCAAAAGAAAAATGGTTGCACGGAGGCCAAACAAAAGACTAATGGAAATGGTTTTAATAATTAATTTTTTAAAGGCTTACGAATGGCAATTCAGCTGGGGAGCTATTGAAACATTGAAGCCAAATGTCGGCTAAATGATGCTGCTCTTTGGATTACTCTTCTGGGTTAAATGGGGGTAATTAAAAAGCTGAAAGAAAGAAAGCCAGTGGCACTTTGTTTTGCTTCTTTTTTTCCCCTTTAAACAGCAAACCATGCCCTTGAAAGGAAGAGTGTTTTATAGTTAAATACGACACAGTAGAATCAATAAATCATAGATTGGATGATTTGAAAGTGTGTTACTTAATATATATGAAGGCTGTCTGGGAAAAAAAATCCAGTCGTCAATATAATAAGAACAGTTACATGGCTGGATACTTTCCGGACAGCCCTTGTGTAATTGTGTAACACAGTTTTCAAAATCACTCTTACATGATATTTCAACTTCTTTTTTCCCTGTAGCCTAATTGACACATGCCTTCTCCCAGATAATTACCGGTATCACAGAGCAAAAGTTCTATGGAGGTTTTCACTTGAGTTTTTCTTTTCCATATGTAATTCCATTGATGTATCTGTGAACTCAGTACATGGTTAACAAAATTAAGTTCATAAATGCAGCAGTTCCTCTATATGGAAGAGAGAATGGAACTTGCATTTGCTGAGCATCCACCATGTCCAGACACTGTTAGGCACTTTTTCACGAGGTATCTCAGGAAGTCTTCACAGTTCCCCTGAAGGCTTACTCCTATTTTCTAGATACAGACGCAGTCTTTGAGAGGCTAGGCAGTTTCCCACCCACACAGCAGGTGGCTTGCATCGGGGTTAGAGTAGTCTGTCTGACTGACTTCAGTCCAGTGTTCCCACTTGTAGTCAGTAAGAAACGTTGTAATCAGAGGTCATCATATTGGAGGAAGCCAGGAGAAATGCCCCTAAAATATTAGTTTTCTACCCCGTAGCTCTTTCATTCTTTCTCGCAGAAGATGAACAAACCTGTGTCCTGGCTCCCCTCTTTACTATGCGGTTCTGTGCCCGGATTGATGTCATGAAAAAGATGATAATTTACATTTGAATAGTAATTTAAGAGTTTACAAAGAGTTTGTAACACCTCATTTTACCCTCATTTACAAAAGAGAAAATTTAAATCTGAATAGATTTGTGACTTAGCCAAAGTCGAATAGCTAAATTAATTAATAGAGAAATTTTAACTAAATCCAGAATCCTGACTTCAGATACTCTTTCCACTACATCCTCAAGTGAGAACATGTGTGATATTTCTCTAAGGATGAAGAGGATTTCACTCCAGAGCTTCGTCTGTTTCTTATCTTAAAATATAAAAAACGCTTATCATAACTTCCAAGGCATGAAATTTATTAGGTGCTCACTCACAGGCTTCCCACGCTCTGCAGTAATTATCTGGACATGCAGATACCACTCTTCATTGGAAAACATCAAAACATTCCACCAGTGGGCGGAGGGGCACACATGTAAATGGTTAAACTATTATTTATGCCAAGTGATCGGAGGGTGGTCCTCAGCTCCGCAGAGAGGAGATGGAGAATTCCACTCTCTAAAAGAGCTTCCAGCCTATTTTTCTTCTGTGATTTCTTTTCTTTTCTTTTTTTTTAAGATTTATTTTTAATGTTTTTTGACAGAGAGAGAAGGGGGAGGGCCCAGAGCAGTCTCCATAGTTGACAGCATTCGTTTTCCATATAGTTTCACTCCACAGGTGGGCGCGGGGCTGCGCAGGGCAGGAACCGGGCCGGGAGCCTCCTGCATGGGCCCCGACAAGAACTGAACTGGGGGCACTCCCCAGCTCAGCACGTGGGTCCACACGGGCCGGGGCCGGGACTCGATCCCTGGTCTCCAGGGCTTCAAAGCGAGCGCTCCACCCGCTGAGCCATCCCAGCTTCCCCTTCCTGTGATTTCTTACATCACTGCCACAAAAGTTCATCAGCTTCCAACAGGCCCAACTCTTCCAGAAGATGTCAGAATAGGAGTGGGACCATTAAGGTTGTGTTGCCTCATCATCTCATTTTACTTCCAAGGAAATTGAGTTGGGGGAGTAGTAGTAGCCTTAAATGATTTGCCCAGTGAATGAGTAAAATGGCAGAACGGGAATTACGCTGGATTTGGAAATTGGCATTAGAGCAGTCTCTAAAAGCCTCTGTCCGTGTCTACAAAATGAATATGATAGGACAACACAACATTGTTGAGCATATGAAGTCAGATGATATGTAGACAGAAACTTCAGTTTGTATTTAAGATCACGTAGGGGTAGCAATTTGAACAAGAGCTGAAACTAGCACTTAGAGCATATAAGATCAAGAAGCATGATCTGTTCATAGCAAAGAAGGGCAGAGTGTTAAAGATCTGGTCCAAAGATCCTCCATATTGCCATTTTGATTGGAAAATGTTTTTTAACCAGAAAGCTTTATTCAATTTAATAGCTTTTGCTATTTTATTGTGATAGTAAAGGTGGCAGAACAAGGTGAATCTGAAATCTAGCATTTCCTTTCTTCTCAGCCGTTGATCTTTCCACTTCCCTTTGTTTCCCTCAATACTGAACATGCATACTTTGATGTATAGTTATTGTACCTTTAAAAGTATAGAGAACAGTTTCTTTAGAGGAAATAATAGAGGGATTTTCTCCTGCTGGTAATGGAAGACTCAATAGTTTGGACAGATATTTCTACAGAAGACAACCAGAAAGCCTGGACCAAAATAATTTTTAATCAAAAAATAACTGGTAAGATAGTGAGGAATCGCCATCTGAGATAGGGGAACAGGTGTAACTCTAGAATGACAAGCCCAGAATTCACAACCACTTTTGTCTCAGGAGTATTTACCAAACTGAGGAGGAAGCTACAAGTCACAGCTGCATATTCATGCTATTCTGGGGCTGTGGGTGCAAAGTCAATGTTCAGGAGTTAAGGTGGGTGCCTTCTTGTAAACTCCCCACTTTGGTCTGGGGCCCAAAAGGTTAATATTTTAGTAACAAGAAGGAACCAGAAATAAACCACCAATCTCTAACCAGGCTTCATGTGAGATGGGTAGTTGATTCTTCTTGGTTTTGTTTTTTGGGTTTTTTTTGGTTTTGTTTTGTTTTTTGAACTGAATTGGGGGCCTCACTGCGTTCAGGAAGCACACCCCAGTTCAGCATGTGGGTCCGCCTGGGCCGGAGCCGGGATTTGATCCTCAGTCCCCGGGGCTTCAAAGCGAGCGCTTAACCCGCTGAGCCATCCTGGCTTTCCCAAGAGATGGATGGTTGAGAACAGAAAATCTTGAAATTTGTAATCACCCCTAGGTATCTAGAAGCAAAAAATTCTCTTACGCTTCATATTACTTCTACAAATGAGTTTTCCATGATAGTATACCACACAGAATCTGAGGTAACCAGGCCCTAAGGTGATAAGACAGCATGAGTGAGAAACAACAAAGACGGACCCGCGGAGGATTCCATATATTAGTATTACCAAACACTGAGAAGCAAGCGAACTATAATTATAGTCCTAGGATTCTTTGGAAGTGTTTAGCAGCAGGTTAGACACCGTTAAAGAGAGTTAGTGAATGAGAACCTAGATTAGCAGAAGTACAGAATGAAGACTAGAAAGACAAAAACATGGGTGTTGAGGAATAAACAGAATAGAGAGTAAATCTTAAAGAATACAATGCAAAGATCTCTTATGTTTAATTGGAGTCCCAGAAGGAGAGAATTGGATGGAGTCAATTTTGTAGGGTAATACCTGAGAACTTTCTTGAAATGGTGAAAGGTATCAGTCTCCAAATTAAGGAGACCATACAAATATCAAGCAAGATTAAAAAATAATAATAATAAAGAATCCACAACATAGTGAAATTGAGAAAAATCAAAGGCAGACTACGAAAAAGGAAGAACTTAGCTTTAAAAAAAAAGTGAGAAACAGACTTCTCAGTAGCAGTAGAAGAAACCAAGACAGTAATGAAGTGGACTACAAGAAATTCATTTGCTAAACTAGAATTCAACACTAAAATACCCTGAAAGGTTGAAGGAGAAAGACCTTTTTCCTCCAATAAAATAGGTTCGTTACTAATAAATTTACACAAAGGAAATTCTAATTATCTTAAAGCTGATCAGAGGTTAGTGATGCTGGAATGAATGAAGAGCATGGAAAAAAGGATATCTTATGGAGTTAAAAATGGAACTAAAGTACACAACATCAGCAGGTAAATCAGGAAGCAAGTAAATGAGATTAAAGTGTTGTAACGTTGTCTGGGAAGAGAGTAAAGGTACCAGTTTACTGTAGACTCTTGATAAGTTAGCAATGTCTGTTTTAATTCGTGTAACCACTAAGGATAAAAATGTGTTTCAACTAATAGTGAATCTAAAATGGAATGATTAAAAAGGACAAAACTCTAGAGGGTGTTGGGACATAGACAAGCCAAATAAGAAACGCATTTAATAAGAGTAGATTTAAATCTAAATATACCATTAATATCACATGTAAATGGAAAAAATGCTCCAGTTAAAACGACAAGAAGTGTGAGACTGAGGTTTTAAAAATCCAATTGTATGCTGTTTACAAGAGACTTGTCTAAAGCATATGAATACCAATAGTTTGAAAGTAAAATAATGGAAGTAAGTTATACCCCAGTATTATCACATAAAGTGCAATTTAAGTCAAAAGGCGTTACTAAGACTAAGGTCAATTTATGGGGCCCAGAGGAAGTAAACAGTAGACCTGGAGGCGTGGGGCGGGCTATTTGAGTGGACAGACCCGACAAGCTTGAACCCCGCGTTCCGTTGGAACACCAGGAGAAGCAGCGTCTTCCTCCTTCCTGGCCTGCAGACACTGCGGACACCACGAGAGGCAGGAGCCTCCCAGGTGATGTTTGTCCTCAGCTCTGTCTCTTCCTCCCTGATTTCCTCCAGACCAAGAGTCGGGTCAAGCAAGCCCAAGCCCGGCAAGGCACCTTTGTAAACGGGACAGAGAACAACCGCACTGTCCCGTTTCAAACAGTGCATACGGTCAGCCTACTGACACCTTGAATTTAGCCCAGTGAGACAAGGGCTGACCATGCGGCCGTTTGAAATGGGACAGGACCATGGTTTCCTGCCCCATTTCAAACGGTATGTCTGGTCAGCCTCTCTAGCAAAAAATACTGTGTACACCCACAAACTGTAAGATTTGGCTGCTAAGCACTGCCGTGAACCAGGGACCTCGTGAGGGGATCATCTGGGGAATTGTGACCTCTGTACACTTCAGTTTGCACATCTGTCAACTCTGATTAATAGTGCCCGCCCCGCCTACTTCATACGGTTCTTAGAGTAAATGAAGAAATCACATACAGTGAACGCTGCTAGGCACTGTATTAGACACTTCACACAAATTACGATAAAAGCGGGTGTTTTAAAAGTTAGGCGTATGGCTTCGAGTACGCTGTTGTTTTGTCTGGAGGAAGGCGGACCACCTGAGCTATGTTTTCATGAAAGTATCTACACATTGGTCTTGGGAACAGCGCATCAGCAGCAGTTCTAATGCAGAAGCTCTGGGTGAGCAGGTCTGTTCTGCGGAGCGATGAGCATTCCTAGGCAGACACACGGTGGTGTCCTGGCCTCTGCAACCAGATGACCTGGGTTTGAATCTCAGTTCTGGTGCTCACCTTACCGGGCGATGATGGAAAAGTTATGTAAGACTGTGCTTCGGGTTCTTCCCCTGCAATACCTACAAGTGTCTAACTGGTACTTGTGACTTGGTCTTCCCCTCACCTCTGGCCAGCAAAAGCTATGCTGGTTGTAGGAACCACGTTCAGGGTTGTGTTTTTACTGCCTTTAAAGATCTGCAAGGTTGCATGTTTAAAGAATTATCCAAAAAAAACACCAAAACACATGGATCTGGTGTTCACCGTATTCCTATGGTTCAAAGCATCCCCCTGCAAACCACCATGGCCAGTCTGCCCACCCTGGCAGTATTTGCTACAACAATTGCAGAGCAGAAGCAATTCCAACTTTATCTTAAGGGTATTATCCCACTTAATCTTCACAAAAAAGATTTGGAGCTTAGAGAAGCCAAATGTTTTGCCCAAGATGAGAGAATTAGCAAGAACGAGGGCGCAGCTGCCTAGCAAGTGCACGCGCTCCCTGGTTTCCCTGCCGTGGAGGAGGAAGGCCCGTGTAACTGCTGCCGACTTGTGAGACCGCCGCTCCAGATACCCACATCTTCATTACTCTGCTGTAGTTTTTGTTCTAAGGCAGGAAGCAAATATAACAATGATTAACTTACAAGTGCGACTTTAAAGCCAATAGGGACCTTGCAGATTTTAGGAAACCCCTTGCCTTTATTGACATGATTCAAATAAGGCTTAGAAAACTCAAGTTTTCTAATTTGTCCAAGGCCACGTGAAAATTTTCCACATAACCAGGTGGGAAGCCCGATTTCCTAACGCTTAGGCCAGGTGTGATTTAATAGAATCAGATACTTGTATGGGAAGTCCTAGAAAGCTGTAGGTAGGACTGGTGGCTCGCTGTAGGCTGTGGGCAAGGTGCTAGACATTCCCAAGCCACTGTTTCCTCAGTCATAAAAGGGGGTGATACCTCATGTGGCTCATGACTCACACGACTGTTGCAAAGATCATACATTTATGCATTTATTCACAAATGTTTAGAGAGGCAACCTTTTTGTGCCAGGCACTGTTGTAAGCACAAGGATATCGTAGTGTATACAGTACTTGTAGAGCTGACTTTCTAGTAAACTTCTGTTCAAGAAGCTAAATAAACATGGTAGTAAGTCCATCAGTGACCTCCGTAAACAAGAAAGCCGAGTAAGGATGCAGAGAGCAATGGAGACGGATGCATTGTAGTTAGGGAGCGCACACATAAGATTTGAGCAGAGATTTAAATGCAATGAGGAGCAAGCCATCTAGTTTGGTGGAAACCCTCTTTAAGGAGGGAGACGAGAAGGAAAAAAAGCATCAAGGTAGTAGTAATAAACTTGGCCTGTTGCAACTGAAGGTGACCATGTAACCCAATCCTGGCCAATGGGATGTAAGAACACATTTGCTGAAGAGTGGAGAAAAGTTGCCCCCTAGTAAAAAGGGATGACCCCTCCCCTCTTTTCCACTCAATCTCTTCATGTTGTGAACAAGGTTTTGTGAGGACACAATGGCCAAAGATGTTAAAAGCCATTTTGCAAACGTAAGGCAACAAGCTAGAGTGAAAAGCAAACTGCTCTTCTCCAAACAGAACTAATGCTCGGAGCCAGGAAAGTGAGACGCTTAGAGCTCACTCCTAAACCAGGCACAGAGGGTAAGTAGCTTGCCCAACACCACACAGCTAGTATGCGGTAGCGTGGGGATGGGAGCCCGGGTGTTTTATTCCCAAATGGCCGCTTTCAGCTTTTTAAACTGCATCTTTCTGATTTCCTTCAGCCATCTTCTCAGCACGCTTTCCCCCTATACTCTTTCTAGACAGTTATACCCAGAATCATGCTTTCTGTTATCACGTCTTGAAGGAAATTCAGAATATACACTTCTAGGACCAGACTCTCTAGTAAGAGCCACCCCTTTTCCCCCAGATTTCAGCTGAATGGCCTCATTGGCTGTTTTACTAGTAGTTCAAGTTCTTGTGCCTAAAACTGAACTCATTTTCGCCCTCCACCCCTTCCAACGACTTATTCTTCCCTTGATTCAGTTCATTTTGGGTAATAGGACCTCATTTCTCCAATCCCCACATGGCACTGAGGACAGAACATGGGTTTTGAAATCAGACAGACTTGAGTTGTAAGCATTTCGTTGCAGATTCGGAGTTTCTGAAGAAATAGATCTGGGTTGAGCTTCCAGGAACAATAACCAAAGCCACCCTGCTGACCTAAATGTCAGGGAGCTGCTGGCTCCAGACCCTCAGGGCATTTGTCCTGGTCAAGGGGAAACAGCACAGTCAGGAATCAGCCACTGCCACTCCCAGCCGCGCCAGCCCCGTGACATGCCCGCTGCAGATCACGGCACAGAACAGAAGCCCTGCTCGGATCTCACCCTGAGCCTCCTCTCTCTTTCCACCACAGCCGCCGTGTTCTCCAACAGCCACCAATCCCACTGTCCTTCTAGCTACCGTTTCCTCCTCCTCCTCTTGTGCCAGAGATACTACACCAGGAGTGCGTCCCCTGCCCCTAATGCCCTAGCCCAGCTTGCTGCCAGTAACCCTTTCCACAACTGCACCACCACAACGTGCCAAGGTCGCCTGGCCTGTGTGACGCTTGGGGAAGAGCCACTTGCATGGCAGCTGGCCGCTCCCTCAGGCCCCCCCAGGCCTGGCAGCTTTTCAAGATGCTGCCAGGAGCATTGGGGCTATAGTGGCCTTCGGCTTGTTCCGGATTGAAGCAAGATCAGCCACCATGGGCCATGGGCCACCCCCTGGGAAGGGGTGTCACCTTGACTGGGGCAGTCCCTACTGCTGATGGCAGTGCCCAGTGAAAGGCAGCTGTGCAGAGCTGGGACAGGGACAGGGACGGGCACCCACACACGAACACAGCACCACACCCGAGAGTGGGAAGACGCTGGGTTTGGTCCGGGACCCGTGTTTGTGTGTGGTTCCTGTACTTACCACGTGGTTGTGTGTGTTAGTTCCCCTATTCGAGCTCTTGATTCCTCATTTGAGAAATGGATGTGATCCTAAGCACCCCTTGCCCGGACACTGCTCAAGTTAAGTGGGGATCGAGGCGTGAGAGCCCTGGAGAAAATACTGAGACGCTGTGAGGGGGGTGGTTCATGCGGCCTGACTTCAGCCAAGCACACACAGGGCTGGCCGGTTCTAGGCGGGGCTCGCTGGGGCTTATGCCAGGGTTCGAGGTGGCTGAGTTTTACAGAGGAGGAAGCGCTCCTTGTCCCTGTGCTCCCAGGAGACGAGGGCTCAGGGACAGGGCCCGGAAGGAAGGAAGGAAGGAACTTGGTGAAGAAGGGAAAGAAGGAGGAGAAAGGAGAGATGGGATGTCATTGAGGGAGAAAGGAGAGAGTGAAAGCGTTGGTTTTGTTAAACAACTACCCTGCCAGGTGTTATGCTTGGCCTGGTACCTGCAGTCTCTCCCTCTAGGAGAGGTGGTTCTATTAGGAGACTGGGTTGTGAGCAAAGGAAAGTCCAAGTCAAACCATCTTAAGTAAAACAGAACTCCAACTCTCTTAAGCAAAACAAACACAAAAGGAATGTAGGGGCTCACCCACCAAAGGAAAGGACTGGCTTCAGGAACCACTTGATTCTGGGACTCAGATGGCGTCTCCAAGACCTGACTCGTTTTCCATCTCTCAGCTCGGACCCCCCTGCACTGCTTTGCTCTCAGTCGTTTGTGTCGACCACGATGGCGGCCGTGCCAGCCTTTCCATCTCAGCTTAAGATCCACAGGGAATGAGGGCCTGTCTACTTCATCCTATCTCACCCCTCAGCACCTCTCCTTGGGTCACACGCCCTCCCTGACCACCACCCTCATCCAGGAGAATATGGTGTGCGCATGGACCCAGGGCCTACACAGATCTTGTTTTCTGAGAGTTGGGGAACCGATGGTCCTCCAAGGGGGGCACAGAGGTAGAGAATGGTGATGTGAGCAGATGTTGGACAGCCGAAGCACAGCTGACCACGCCAGGGGGCTTCACTCTGCTGTAGAGGTGAGAGGGTGGGTACTGGGCAAGACTGAGTGGCTGGCCCAAGGACACACTCTCTGACTAGTTCTGAGAGAATGCGTGACTGAGGCAAGGCTAGAAAGTAGTAGTTCTAGAGTTTGAAATTCGGTCCCCGTGACTCTGAAGCTCATGTTTTATTCTGATGCTGTGTGACCTTGGCTGAATCACCTAATGCCTTTTTTTTTTAAAGATTTATTTTGTTTGAGAAAAGGTCAGTGAGAGAAACACAGAGAGAGAGAGAGAGATGTGGGGAGGACCCAGAGCAGTCTCCATTGTTGTACATCATTAGTTGTGACATGGTTTCACTCCACACAGGTGGATGTGGGGCCGTGTGGGGGGAACCGAACTGGGGGCCTCCTGCATGGGAGGTGAGAACCCTCACCGCCCTTGTGGCATTTACCACCTGTATCACAGTTCAGCATATGGGTTTGCACAGGCCGGGGCCGGGATTCGATCCCTGGACCTCACAGTTGCAAGGTCAGCACTCAACCTGCTGAGCTATCCCAGCCTCCCCTGTTCTTTTAACCTTTGTCCCTCAGCTCCAACAATCTAACTTGACCTTGAGGAAACGTTACCAGATCCATAATGGCAGAGTCCAGTAATAATGTCACAATTATTGCCAAGTACCTGGCTCTCCTTCCAGCGTTTGTTTCACGTGAAAATAAGCACAGTTGCGCTCAGCCATTGTCATACGTTCCCTTTGGCTTATTTATATGCAGGGGCCCTATTGCTCATGCTGCACATGGGCGATAATGGATGCTGTAGTTCATTTAACAGTTCAAGTCCTCTTCCTCCTTAACCCTGCCTCCCCCAGTTACCATTGTTCTGTGCTTCATTATGAAACAAATACTTCTTTCCACTATATTGCCCACAAATATCTCTGTCCGCTCACTAGTGTCACTGAAAGCCAAGTGTGTCTTCGGGCAGGCTGCAAACAAAGACGGCTTTGTGAGGCACTGAGTGCGGACCAACTGGCCGGATTGCCTTCTACAGGACTGGTGGTTTTTTATTTGTAGAAAGGCAGTGTCTTTTGTCAACATGTTGGTGGCACATGATTGTACCAACCTAACAAGGAGTCTGTTGTCATTTTTATCTGTGCTTACCTCCAGTGTGTCCCTCTTTCATCGCTGTATTTATGGAGCTGTAGTGTTATGTAGTTGTCATTTTATATTTCGTTTACTTCAAAGATGTTTCCATGCCGTTAACCTGTACTTTGCTGTTTTAATTGCCACTTTATATTCAGCAAGCATTTGTTGGTTCATTCAACACACATTTATTTGATAACTACTTAAGTATTCCTCTGTGGGTTTCTCCCAGTTTTTATTATTGTAAATACTGTAATAAATATCTTTGTGCACATACCTCTCTTGATCTTTTGGATTATTGTCTTAGAATAAATTCCCCAATGTGGGATCATTAGGATGAGCATTTTTATAGCTCTTAAAGCTAACAGCCAACCATGAATCATGTGCGACTGTGTCATTGAACCAGTTCTCTCATGATCTGTCGTTCAGTAGATGAATCTGTACTCCGTGAATGCAGGGCCCTTCCCTGAACTGGCTTTTGCCTTTCTCTCTCCTCATCTGTGAACTTTCCATTTCCCTCACCTCCACCCAAACAAAATATAGTCTCTTTTAAATGTGTGGGATACCTTGTTAGGAGGATGAAATTCCTGCGACCAAAGGTGCTGGACTGGAGCAGAACATTGGGCATGTGGCCAGACCGCCATTAGGAACCACTATCCTCTTTGCTTACTGTGTGAACTGAAATGTGTCCCCCGAAACTCATATATTGAAATCCCAGTGTGATAGGATTTGGAGGTGGGCCCTTTGGGAGGTGATTGAGTTCAGGTGACATCTTGGGGGTGGGGTCTTCATGCCGGATTCATGTTGTTATAAGAGGAGCTTTGCCTGTGTGTGTGTCTGTATCTGCCATGTGAGGACACAAGAGGAATGGACATTTGGGGAACTGTAAATGGTTCAGGATGGCTGAAGGGTGAGGGCAGTACAGTGATACCTTGGCATCCAAACACCCAAAACCCGAACATCTTGGAATCTGAATGAAAAAAATCAAGCAAATTTTGCCTCGGAAGCCGAAGGAATCCGAATGCCAATACATTGTTCACGTGGGATGTATCGACTGTATGGCCTGTAGCTTTATCCAAACGCCCACTTGTCTTGGAATTCAAACATTTTGGAACTTGAACAGGGTTCTGGGATGGATTCAGTTCAGATTCCAAGGCATCACTGTCCCTGACTGAGAGGATTGCAGGGGGAGGAGGGGGCCGGTGCATGAAGGCCTTGTCTGCCAGCTACAGGGGTTTGGCATTTGGCCACAGAGGCTGGTATTTGGAAGGTCCCAGCAGAGAAGGAAACATGGTCAGATTAACATGTTAGAGTGAGTTCTGACAGCAGTGTGGCAGGTGAACTGGGCCAAAAGCTGGGGTCCCAGCTGGGAGACTTGCAAGAAGTGAGGGGTGATAAAGGCCTGTGAGAACACAAAGCACTAGGGATGGAGGGTGACCAAGCTGGAGGGACCTCATAGATCATTTCACCTAACCCCCTCACTTTAGAGATGAAGAAACTGAGGACCAGAGAGAAAACTTGTGTGGGGCACTCTGGCTAGTTCAGTGATGTATTCAACAAGCATTTCTTGAGTCCACCACGAGCCAGGCACTGTGGTAGGCGCAGCAGATAGATTCGCTGGTATGCATCAGACACGTTTTCAGTTATCCAGGCAGGGAGATGGATAGTTACAAGTTAAGTCATTACAGCCATGTAAGTGCTACAGAGGAGATGCATCAAGGTCAAAGTGCTAGTCATTAGTGGACCATGGCTCAGAGGTGGCAGAGCTAGGCCTAAACTACAGATTAGAGCTTCCTATGTCCCCATGGGCGGCATCCCTTCAGGGCTATGTTGGCCATCATCTGGATTTGCTCATTTGTCTGGGCATAGAAACTCACAACCAGCAAGCCAGTCATCTGTAGCTCGTGTGAGTCCAATCTGGCAGTGTTATATGATATTAGAATACTAGCGCTCTCATTTAGAGAGCTAAATCAAGAAATACTCCTTCCTTTTGCAAAAAATATTCTACACCACGATAGCTGGATTCATGAATTACAACATTTTATCCCAGTATACTTCCTGATGAGAAGAAAATTGAGGATGCATATCCCATGGCCAGTAGTCCTTCCCTTTGGCCAGACTATGAGGGGTATCTGGAAAAAGGTCCAGCCATCAACGCCTCTGTTTTTCAAATGAAACGGCTGGACACTTTCTGGCCAGCCCTCGTATTTCCTCCATTCTTTCTAAAACGGGAATAATCATGGTAATATACTGTTTTCACCAGGCTCTTGTGATGGTTTAATAAAGTGGTGCTATGCTTGGTAACCCTTCAGGGGATCCTCTCAGTGGGGATCTTAGATCTCAGGATGTGAGGAAGGTCTTGGGACGCTTGCTTCAGATACAGGCCATAGGCCCAGTCACGTACCTTCCTTCATCATTCTCTGCTCTCCAGCCACGCCTTGGTCTCCCCATCAGGGCCTTTGCACATGCTAGCCCTCTGCCTGGAATGCAGCCCCCTGCGTGTCCCTAGTTACCCCCTACCCGTCATTTATCAGCCCTGGTGTCTCTTCCTCAGGGCAGCCTTCACTCTGCACACCCCCCTCCCCCCTACACACACACATCCCGACACCTGAGCGAGCTAGTTCTCACCCACTCACCTGGAACTATGCTTCTTCCTTCTTGGCCGTTAACGCCTGTTTGAAAGTGTCCGCTTTCTGTTGAAGTTGTCTGGGTCAAGCCTCCCCCTTTAGACTGAATTCCCCGAGAAGAAAGAGCAGCATTGGTTTTGCCAGCTCTTCATCCCCAGCACGTAGGCAGTGCTCAAATGTTTGGAATGTGCGAATGGATTAATGACCAAGTGAAAAGCTAACACTCACAGGCTCCTCCCAAAACAGCCATTATTCATCTCACGCTATAGATAAGGAGACAGAGACTCCGAGGACTTGGGCTCGCCCAAGCCCAGACAGCTGTGCAGGAGGTCAGCACCAGCATTCCGACTCGGAGCTCAGCAGCGTTGGCGGAGGAGGCCCAGTGGAGTCACTGAAGGGAAATCTACGTTTCACCTCTTTGTTTTCTGTGTGGATGCTCACAAAATACATTTAGTTCTTTTATGCCAGTAAGAGGCTGACATAAAAGCAGTATTAGACGAGAGGAAGGGAGATGACACGGTGATGCTTGCCCTTGGTATGTCCTGTAAGTGAGTGAAGTGAGACACCACCAGTTCAACGACTTAGAGACCTGAATAGTGACAATGCACAGCGATTTCTTGGCACACAAAGGAGATTTCTGTCCCCATCTTGAGGAAATTTGTTCTTTATTATTATTTTGCTCAAATAATTAATGGCATCGAATGTACTCATAAGTAGGATTGAAATCTACTGATTTAGACAACTATGAGGTAGGCCCTCAGAGGCGGGGTTCCAGGCATAGAAGCAGCGCCAGACCCTCCTCATGCCCATCACTCATTGCTCGGGGCACATCTGGACCCAGTCTGACTTGAAACTTAAATGAACTAATTAGTCTCAGTTCCCCACTATCCCACTCGGGTCCCCCTACCCCCCACCCACCACCACCCAAGTCAGGACACACCTTTTATCTGCAGTAGAATCATAACTATGTGTCCTAAAAAATTGAATGTTAGAAAGGGGGCCTTATTACTCTGTAGATACAATCTGTGACCCCCGCCTCCAGCTTTTCATTCTATTTGACTTTGTTCCCACCACGACTGAACACACAGAGCCCTGACAGAAGTCCAAAGAGTGGCCCGAACAGGCGCTGCATTGGCCAGCTTGGTATCAGCGCCGTAGTGCTCACTGCCTCCTCTACTTACTTTCATAAAATAATAATTCTTGACAGCACAATGAAACCATATTTTTAATTAAAAAAAATAAGTTGTTCCAAGAACAGACCTTTTCCTTTCACATGAAATCTTGCAGGGAATCTCACTTAGAGGCCGATGAGGGCAGAGCTACTTGTTTTCAGGGGGGCTGTGGAGCCCTCCCCACACAAACCCTGTTCTGGGGAGCAGTGGTAAAGCCACCAGCCTCAAATACTCACCTACCTCCAGGAGCTGCAATGCATGTATAGCAATGACGTCCCTCTGTTGCTTCTGAGCTCTCAGATGGCAGGCAGGGCCACCATGTCACCCCTGAACTGTTTGTTCATAGTCCCCCCAATTTCTGATCTGTGAATGTGTCTACTTTTGCATGAAAAGTGGTCATGAGGTCAACAGATAACTCATCCAGAAAGAACTTGGCAGTGGAAAGAATAGCCAAGCAAGGCCACCTGCAGTAGGTGGCTGGAGTGAGGTCTTTTTCATTTCTATCCACCCTCACTCCCTTCTTCGCTCCCTAAGAGGTTCCCAGCGTAATAACAAGTCTTCAGCCTCAGCCTCATCACCTAGGGGACTTCAGTTCTGACATGTGCGATCAGTGGACTGTTGGCCCCTACGCCTCAGCCTGCTACTGGGGCCTGGGTTTCCAGCTAGGGTGGGTAGCTGGGCCTTACCCGTGCCTGCTCACCTGCCCGGGGCCGGTGCCCTGCCTCCTGAAAGGACCGCGTGTCAGTGAGGGACCAACAGATGGCAATCAGTAAGGTGAAATGTTATTCTGTTAATAGTTATTCTTTTTAAAAATCCTGGCTGGTTTTATTTTGTGTAATCCTAAAACCAGTGAAAAACGTGTTGTAACGTGTTGGGATCCAGGGGTCAGCTTTCCTTTCAAGGAGTTGGCTTGAATATGTCCTTAGTGAAGCGTCAGCTCCTGGTATGCATCTGCTCTCTCCTGGAGGCCTCCTGAGTGAGTGATGACTTTATGACAAAGCCTTCTTCCTCAGAGGCAGGACTTGCTCGGTATTTCATTTACCGATTAAGGTATCAGAGGAAGTAAAATATCCAAAGGGGAGGAAATATAAAAACACACACAAAATACTTGAGAAAAGCCATTTAAAACTGGGGAGAGAGTGGAGAAATTAGTCAAGTTTCGCCAATGGTCATGATTCTGCTTTATTTTGAACTTTAGGGACATCTCTCTTGAAGTAAATAAATAGTCGTTGGAGTGGACGTGGGACCAGCTACGCCCCCTGCCCGGTTTCCGAGCCAGCATCCACGCTGCTGCTGATGACGTTGATGCTCTTGGGGCAGAGTTCGTGCCTCTCGGGAGGTCTTGCTTGGTGGTCACTTCAGTGTAAAGGGCCCCCGAGCCTTTAGGGATCTGGCCCGTGCTGTTGGAACAGAGTTTGCACATCATTCCAGGATGTTCAAATATCCCCCAAAGCACCGGGCCCCCATAAAAGGCCCTGCCCTAAAATCTATCGGGCACGGACACTAGGAGACGATGGCAAAGCTGCTGTGTGAAGGGAGCCTTAGTCGGGCCGCCTCCCCTAATAAATCATAGAGCAGGGACAGGTGATAAGCAGACACTGGTGCCCATGTGACCTCCCCGCTGCCAGCACACGCCAGCATGGGACAAACGGCAGGTGTGGTTCCCACGCCCCGGCCCGGCAAACTGCTGACAAACCCGAGAAGGACGGAGCAGACAGGAGTGGCGGCAGGACTGGGCGCTGCTGATCTGATAAGAGGATTGGGTTTCGGCTTCCCGGCCCCATCCCCCACGCCCGCCCGAGGACGCAGCAGCTGCGGGAGCTGCTCTTTCTCACTTGGAAACTGACTCTCGGGGCCTTCGCTGGGTGCCAGCCCCGCCCCCACCAGCCACCAGCCTGCCCGGCTTTGCCCAGTGTGTGCCCTCTGTCTCGACGCCCCTCCCTCCGGTCAAGTAGCCACTTGCTCTGCAGGACTTGGCTCAGGCCTCAGCTCCTCTGGGGGTGGGCTTAGCTCCCCCCACTCCTCTGCTCTCCTGGCCCCGTGCCCACCTGTCTCTGGATGCGTTTACCACACTGTCCCGCACGGTCACTTCTTCACACAGTTGCCTTCACGCCCAGAGGACAAAGGCCCGCTCCCCGCACATGGCACCGACTTTGTGCAAGTTTGCGGGCTGCGATGGCTATTGCAGGAGGAGACGACACGACACAGGAGACAGGCACGAAGCTCACGACGACTTCTTTCCTAAAAGCAGAGACTGGTCAGAAGGGCAGATGAGCGGCCGGAGGTGGGGGTGGGGGGCACTGGGATTGGGTGCAGCCCTAAGCCAGGCACAGACAGGACAGCTGGCAGCCGCGGTGCTCTGAGCGTGGGGCCTGAACCCCCAAAGCAGCTTCGTGGCGGGATCTGTGCGTGGCCTCCAGAAGCAGGAGGGCGACAGAGGAGCGAGCACTTTGCAAGTTTAAGGTTTTCAGGCAAAGCTCTCATTTTCCAGACACACCCCACAGACCTAACCCAAGCTAGGACCGCGTGCTTTTGTGTTACGTAACTTCTGGGCCTCACCCCTGCACGGAGAGGGCCTGGAGGAGGTGTGGCAGGAGCGTGAACTCATCCATTACACGTGGCCATGCGGGACAGGCAGGAAGTGGAGGTTCCATGAGCAGGAAACAGTCCACTTGGGCCACATCAGACACAGGGATGCCCTGATGAGCTGCCAGGGAGGAGATGCGAACGGAAACGGGGGGCTTCAGAGGGACAGTCAAGAGACAGAGCACCACCTGCAACTCGGACGGCTCCCAAGCCTCAGTTTACCTGTCTGTCAAAGGAAGGTCTGGGACTAGTCCAGGGGTCGGCACACCACAGAGCACCTGGTCGGAGTGAATCTTAGACGGAAGTCCAGTAGGTCCGGCAGACAAAGGAGAAGCAGCAACGAGGGGCCCAGAGCCCCTCATCACACACCCCATTTCCTCCCCAGCCCCAACACCCCTGGAAACTGGGAGGTTCCTGAGGAACCCAGTTTGTAGACCATTGTGTTAAATGGCCAGTCTTACTTACCCCAGGAATCCCAAACTCCAGTGACCCCCACAAAGGGTGACACCAGCTTGTTTGGGCTGTGGCAGAATTGGGGTGTTCTCATAGAGGGGGGCCAGAGGAGCTGGGCTTCTTCCTCAGGAATGAGGACTAGCAGGCTCTGCTGGACCTTGGAAGATAGGCTTCGTATTCCCCTGTCAGATTTTTCCATAAACTCACTCATTAAACACAACTAATAGGCTTTATTCTTTGGAGCAGTTTGAGGTTATCAAAAAACTTGAGGAGGAAGTACAGAATTCCCATATCCTCCTCTCCCTCACCCCAGTTTCCTGTGTTAGTAACATCGTGCATAATGAGGGTAGGACAGCTGTTGGCCATTGAACCAATATGGACTCATGATGATGAAGGAAAGCTCATGGTTTATAAAGGGTGTCCCAAAGTTCACGTGAGATTTGAATTTTGCGTCATTTGTGCGGTACAGTGTTGCCAATGAAAAAAAAAGACAGCGTGACAGCTGACAGGTCAGGGTTATTAAAAATGGAGCGCTCCACGAATAAACGCGTTTTCATTGTTGAGCAATGAAAATTTACAATTTCTCATTACAAACCTGTGTTTTCTATCAAAATTACTTCTTGCGTGAAGTTTGGGACACCCTGTAGGAGGGTTTATTCCTCGTCCTGTTCATTCCGTCTCTGGTCTTTTCCGGACTGTCATGCAGTGGGCAGCCTTTCCAGACGGGCTTCTTTCACTTAGCATGTGAGGTTTCTTCATGGAGAGCCTCATTTTTAACTCCTGAGCATGAATGGAAATTGTCACAAAACACTGGAAGGCAGACCTTCATCCTCTGAGTTGGATGCGGGCACGAGGCAGGGGTCCTTTCTCAACCAGCTTTTTACAACCAGTCGTGGAGACAGGGGGTGGGGGCGAGGGGGAGAATCATTTCAGAAGTAGAGCGACCCCTGAAGAAGGCACGGTGGCCTGTTTCGGAGCTCACTCAGGGGGTGACAAGCCGCTTCACCTGCGAGGTGCCTGTCCCGCCTGCCCCAGCATCTGCCTTGTTCTCCTGCTGTCCTCCTCCCCTCCCTCCCGCCCCACCCCCTTAAGAGACAGAAACCTCCGTGGGCGTTCCCTGGAGGCCCGGTCGGTCCCCGGTGTGCCCGCGGCAAGTTCTTGCTCACCAACGGCCAGCACAGACACGCACCCCGCACGCGATGGAGCCGGCCTGGCTGAGGGCAGAGGCACCCTGTGATAACTGGGTAATAGTTCTGGGCACGGGCCTTACCGGTTCTGGTTCCGCTCATGCGGTGCTCCTACGAGCAGCCCACGTTTGTGCTTAAAGCCGGCTGAGCAGCTGGAGAACAGTGGGTGGGTCACAACCGCGCAGGCCTGGGTTCTGATGGCATTCCTGCTGCCGCCGACTACCTGTATGATCCCGGCTAAGTTCACACCCTCTCTGGGTCCCCGTTTGCTCCTTTGCAAAAATGAGCATGCTAATTGCTGCCCGGAGGGCTGTTACGAGGATGGCATGTTATCTGTGACTTGCACACAGGAAATGTTCACTGAGAATCGATCCCTTTTCCTTAGTGGGAGCCAGAGGCCTGGGTTTCTGCCGCAGTTCGGTTATAATATTATCTAACTTTGTGACCAGGGACTAGTCGTAGGATCAGAGACAGAGACTCACGGGCCAACACCTTCCCTGCTCCTATCGATTCTTAAATTTTGTATCGAAAACCTTATTTCCTGAAAATCTTCGTGTAGAAGACAGTGCACCTATCCTAACTGTGCACCTTGATGAATTTTCAAAAACTGAGCACACTGTGCGCTTGGGGCCCAGATAAGAAGACGCGTTGCCGAAGCTTGGCCTGGCCCTTCCCCGATCCAGTTGCTGCCTTTGAAGATGCCACCGCCGTCCTGACTTCAACACCCTGGACAGCAGCTCTGCCTGTGTTGTGCGTTGCGTACACAGAATCAAGGGGCCTGTACTCGGGGGTCCGGCTTCCTTCGCCCAACATCCTGTTGGTGACATTCATCCACCTTGTTGGGTGTGACTGTAGAGTCTTCACTGTTGTTACTGTCTTGCAGGGGTTGGCATTCGAGGGCCGGCAAGGCCACCTCATTCAGCCTGCCATCCTTTCTCTTCTCATTTTAGCCCTTTTCTGTCTTTATCATCGTAGGCCTTCTCCCCGTCCCCACGTGGATGCGCCTCTTCTCTCTAGAAGTTGTTGCTCAGTTGTGCTTGCACACCTCCAGTCGTACAGCAATCACCGCATCCGGGGGCGGCCGTCTCATCTGGTCTCTTCTTCAAATAGCAGCCCTTCAAGATACTAAAAGTCAGGGGTTCCTGTTCCTGCTCAATACTCTCTTCTCCAGGAAAAGAAAAAAAAATCCTGCTTCTCTAAAGTTGTTTGGAAAACGTGTTCCTGGTGAACATGTTTAGCTTCTCTAGGCTTCAGGTTCCCCGTCTGCTACATGAGGGGCTTCAAAGAAAAGATCCTTAAAGTCGTTTTAACTCCAGCACTCTGTTAAACATTATCTTGGGAATGTTTGCAGAGATGCATACCCACATACACGACTAGACAGGGGACCCCCCCCCCAAATGCCCCTGCTAACACGTAGCTGCTGAGAGGAGAGAATGGAGACGCTCAGTCCTTTGCTTTCTCCTTCGTCCAACAAATACTTCCTGAGAACCAAGGCCGTTCCCGGTTTTCAGGATGATAACCAGGTCTGAATCTCCCCTGTGGGTCGGGCACCTGGGGGACCCTGTGGCGTCCATGGGAGGTTGTAACTGTGCCAAATGCATTTTAAAAAGGCCAGAGTCATGGGAAATGTTGACGCTGATGAACATCAGCAGACACTGGAGGGTGAGTGACTGGGGGAAGAGAGGGGCTGCTACTCCCCTGTGTCCAGTCCCTGGGGCCGCATGGCTGGGGACAGTACTCCCTCTGGAGATGGGGGTGGGGGGTGCAGGTTTCACCCCCCAACATTCCCAGGATTTTCTCTGTTTGCAGCACACAGTTCCCAGCCCAGATTTCTTTCTCTGCTTCATCCCGGACCTCAGCGTCAGCAGGGTGTGAGGACCAAAGGACAGGCCAACAAATCTCGACGGCAGGAGCCTGGGATACGTGAAGTTTGCAGACACCGGCCTAAATGGACTGACCAAACGCTGTCAGAATGCAAGGCCGGGTGGAGAAGATGGAAGTACGAATTAGGTTCGTGAGATGTCAGATTCCACAGAGTCTACTAGGAGCACTGCTTTGAATGTGTTAAAAGAAAGCTTAGCTGTCATGTGTTCATTCATTCAAGCCTCACAACAGGCCCATGCAAAGATGCTATCATCCTTGTCTCATAAATGCGGACTCCGAGACACCAAGTGTTTGAATGTGCCCAGGGCTCCTGCTTGTAAGGGTGCAGCCAGGATCACAAACTCAGGCAGGCTAGCTTTAGAGGCAGGGCTCTTAATCTGCATGCCATTGCAAGGATATAGTGGGGCTTCTCGCGTTTGGAAGGAAGCCTTCCCTTGCAGGTCGGCATCTGAGGCCTGGCAGCGTGGCTGACTCCAGTGTTGGAAGGGTGAGCTGGAGGGAATCGCGTGGGGCGCTGCCGAATCTAACTCTCCCCAAATTTTATTGAAGGGACAAGGAATGAGTATCCCTGGGTCCCAGAGCTCACTAATGCCGAGGATAGTGTAATAATGACACAAAAGATCTTTCCACGTGGGCAATGAAGTTCTCTGAGAAGCGGAAGGCTGTCAGCAGGAGAAGACAGGCCAGCAGCGTGGACATTCACCATGGAGGGAGCGTGACTCGCTAACGGATGGCAGAGCCAAGCTGGTACTCACATCCTTGCCTCGAAGCCCGTGTAGAAAGTATATCACCTTTTTATAGCAAACCTGGACTGAACGAGTCTTCCCTCTTCTTTGTTCAGCCAAACCTGCAGTTGGTCATCTGTTTAGAAAATAAATTCTTGAAGCACACTTTCACAGGTGTTTTAAAGGACAGAAAGGAGCCCAAGAGGTGGAGAAATGTAGGAAAAGTATTCGAGACACATGCAGAGGCTCCGAGTTGTAGGAAACAAAATCTTGAGGAAACGTTCAGCTGTTAGGTGAGGTGCCGCTTGTCTGCTCTGACATGAAGCAGTTACGTGCACTGTACACAACTGAGTGGACCAGAACCTTCCTCCTGCATTCTGCATTCTCCTCTTGCACAAGCCTGTGAGCTCTTTGGTCTGGGCTGAAAAGGTCTAGATCAGAATTTTATTAAAACGGGAAGTCTCTTCCTTCCTGTTGCTTCAGTATCAGTGACAGAGGTAAGGGAGAAAGCGGGCAGGCTCAGCAGCTGGCACTTGAACTTGACTCCACTGTTAGAAGAAAAGCAGCTGATTATTTCCAGTGGAGCCGTGATACTGGCCACACACTCACCGAACACTCGGCAGACACTGGGGACACGTGGAATGCCCTGGGGTCGCACAAAGGCCAGCAGAGTGAGTGCGATGTGGCATCTCACAGTAAGATGTGGGCCCGGCAGCTCGCCGCCTAACGCTTTGCGAATTAGGCTTCTCTCCCACCACCGCTCACACTTCACACTTCCAGCGACACACACAACTCAGGCTGCTGCTCTTGGCCGGCCTGTCCTTCCGTACACTCCACGGGGACGCAGATGAAAAACGGCTTCTCCCCACCATACGCTGCTTATCACTCACCCCCTGACCGTTAGGTAGAAACGGAAGTGCATGAGGGAGGGGTCACGCAGAGAGGCCTGAGTGAATTGTCACCAGGCCCTATTTCCAGGCCTGAGGTCACTGCTGTCTGGATGGCACTGGGAACGTCACTTAACCGCTTTTGTTCGCGGTTCCCTCGTATTTAGATCGAAGCTTCTTATTCACGCCCTCCCTGCCCTACTGGACGGTGGTGACAGCTGTCAGGACGGACATGAAAGGGCTCGGAAAACTCTAGAAGGCCGGCTTTCCTTCCCACCCATTTTGACAGCAGCCAGATCCGCTTCCACCGCACCTATCCCTGGTGACGTTTTCTGGCCCCAGATCGCATGAGTGGTCTAATGGATGCACAAGAACGAAGAGCCGGACGGAGTAACGGACGTGGACACGGCTCAGGACGACGCCTGCTCACTGCCACCCCAGCGTCTCCTGCGAGACTCGCCCACGTCCACCCTACAGAGCCGGCCACCGTCAGCTCCACCCACGGCACCCTGCCTTTTCGCTCAGTGAGATCCCTCGGAGCTCACCCCGATCTCCCCGTTCCCATCTCTCCCACTCTTTGAGCTGCTTCGTATTTCCTTGTGTGGACGAACCGTCCATTTAACCAGCGCTCTACGGACACCCAGATGCCCGGGCTCTTTCGGAATCTGTTTCTACTCTGTTCTAAGAGTCCAGAACAGGGGTGTCAAACTGGCAGCCCCCGAGGTAATTTTTTGTGGCCCACGATGCTCTGAAATAAAATGAAAATAGAAAAAATGGTTATGAAGAAAATAGCGCTTAGGGGAGATCGGGGCAATACCGTACACACAGTTCCCTCGTGAACCCTTTAACTACTGAAGACGAGTATCCACGTGGCCCAGTGCCTGTCCTGGGGGCCTGTGGGCGTTTAAACGCGCTGACTCAGCTCCAGCGACGTTTGTCAATGTGATGGGGCCCGCGTGCATCTTGCCTGTTGCACCAAATGGCCCGTGTTTTAATTGAGTTTGACACCCCTGGTCTAGAACAATGCTGTTGACCCTACAGCCCCCGAAATGAAGGTTTAGTTACGCACAGTTCCGTTTCTCCACGCATGGTGTTCACCCCCAGTGTTCACCCCTCTCTTCACCTCTTCATCCTTCCTTCAACAACTGGGGGCTCGCCTGGGTTTTTTGTTCTTGTTGCTGGGATCCCAGGCTGCCCTCCCCCCGTTTTCTCATGGACCAGTTACTACTACTTGTAGTTGGTGTAAAGCCAGTCTATTACATTTACAAATATATTAACTTTTTCTCTAAACTATTTAAATACTGACAGCTGGTGAATCAAGACTTAAAACCTTACAAATAAACTGCCTTAAACATTCACACACATAGTCAAGTTATCCAGTTTCAGTACGAGTCTAATGTAATGTCTCCTGAACTCTTCAAACACCTTAAAAACACAAAAGTATTTACCCGTGCCTAAGGCTATTTGTAAAAATCTTAACTGTTGCTTTGACCAATTTCTTCATTGTGTCTACAAACTTACTTTAGTACTTTTCCCGGATTGCAATAGCAGACCCGAAAGAGAAGGATTGTCTCCTTCCCGCTGCACTGAAATCACAGCTTTTGGGTTACTCACTGGCTGATGGGTTTTTGGTTAGAACACAGAATCCTTCAAGGTGACTCACATGGCAGCAGGTGTGGTCAGGGCTCCTCTCTCACACTATGTGTACCTGCTGCTATGTCAACAGGACTTAGAAGCCAGTTCTTGCAGCCTTTACAACCATGTACATTATGTCTCGGGAACACAATGTTCTGCCTCAATTTACAGTGAACTTCACTATGCGCCACTAGCATTTCACTTTAATTAGCCGGGCCATGTGGCAGTTTAATCGGTCAATCATTCTCCTAGGACATTGGGCTCATCCATTGACTTTTAACACCAATTACTGACTTTCTCGGTGGTTATTTATGAGATCACTGGTCTTGACTGGCCCTTCCTGGTATTGGTACAGTTCCTATTCTTTCTGTAAATCTTTCATTCATTCATAGTAAGCTCTTCTGCTCTTTTCTTCATAGACATAGCATTTCATAAATAGATACAGATCTGCAAGTAAGAAAGAGAACCCTATATATGCCAAACTTACCTACTTACTAAATATCTGTTCTTACCCTTTAAACGTCAACTATCATTGTAATGACACATTTATAGGTGTCTTTTTGTCCACACGTTAACTTTTCCTTTATCATCGTTAAGGGCTGGTGGCTTTCCTAAACAACTGTTGATCTAGTTATGCGTTGCGACATGCAGGCTGTCACAACCTGACCAGAGAGACACCTTTTCCTTTTCAGGTGACTCCTTTGTCTCTTCGGCAATGGCCTGGCATGTTTTGTAGCATCCTGGTTTTCCTATTTCAGGCCTTCCTGGTTTTCCACGCACTAAACAGGTACTCAGCTTTGAAGGAGTGCTGGCTACTGCTAATGAAATACTCTGAGATTAAGATTTGGGTGCTGAGGGGACAAGTGAATAGTGACAAGGTGGCACTCCCTAGCCACTGAAAAGACAGGACCAGGAAAGATGGCTCTTCCCAAGCTGTTATGTTCACAGTGAGATTGCTCATGTTGTTAGAATGTTACTATGTCCTTTATACAGTTTTAAACAGGCTTTTCTCTACAACGTGCCTTTTTGGTTTTGACACTTCAGACTGGGATTATCCCCACCTCTGATTCTGTCATTGCTCTGTGTGTCACCTGTTTATTTTGAGGTTGCCCATACGTATCCTTCATCAAAACCTGCCTTCAAGAAAGCATCTTAGAAAACTATGTATATAAATTATTCTGTTTTCATGTAAATGTGTATTCATCCTATGGCTGGTAGGTATAATTATTGACAAAAATCTATTCAATCGTAAATTAATTATCGATCATATAACTAAATGCCACTTCATGTTGATGTTTACTGGCACACATTCATTCATGTGTGGCTGTGAGAAGCTGACTGCCCCCCCCCCCCACACACACACACAACAGGCCAGCTGGGAACCTCATCTCCTTTAGGAACCATCGCTGAAGCCGGATGCCATTAATTACATAATTTTGAGCAATTTATATTTAATTCTACTAATGCCTCTTCATTAGTTGAAGGCATTTTAAGACATTACTGGCAAATGAAAACAATCAAGACACTCGCTGATTGAAACTGCAAATCACCCAGCAGAGTGAAGGATGAGCCAGGGGCAGATAGATCTCCCCATTTGCAAATCTGTTTCCTTAGAAAGGGACTTGGTCAACTCTGTACGCCTGTGGCTAGGACAGTTTTCAGTAATAACAGGTGCTCAGTGACTCTTCTTTGGCCTGAGAAGGAAGAAAAGGCCGTGAGGGTAACGGAGAAAAGAACAGCTGTCCAAATGACCCAGGACCATCTCTCCGAGTCCAGAATTGCTTTTTTAAAATTTGACTTTCATAATATTCTGCGGTAACTGGGTTTTGAGACAAATTTTAAATTGCTTCATTTCCAAAATTTATTTTGGTCACAACCTCCAGGAGCAATCCATCTGCTAATCAATAAATCACATTTAAATGCTGCCGCAAGAAAGGCAGCCTGCACAAAACCAATATTGTCAGCAACTCAGAACAGCGCTGGTTTCCTGACAAATCGATTCCCAGCAAAACAGTGATTATCGTAAATATTCGTAGTTCTAACAGGAAAAGCTCATCATTGCAGTTTTTTTGAATCTTTTATTTCCAAATGAAAGACTGCTCAAAATCTGTCTTGTGATGAGGATGTGGTGGGTATGTCACAATCAGCCTGCCAGGGCCTTGGAATTTCCTCGTTAGGGGGCATGGTGAGTAGTCTGGGCACATCTGAGATGGTGGTAAAGTGGGAAGAACAGGGCATAGAGACCAGTTCCACATCTGGGTCTTTATTGACTTGCTGTGTGATCTCAGAAAACCACATGACCTCTCTGAACATTCCTTTTCTAATCTACAAGACAATAACTTTCTGTCCAACTTACTCCCCCAGTTGTGAGGATGAAACGAGGGATGGAGGGGAAGAGCTAGCTCTGAACATATATTTAATGGACTGGGCAAATCCGGGGTCTTATAATGACTCCTTATCTCCCAAGAACAGCGTTAGGAACAAAGCAGAAAGTCTGAGAAATCAGATGCATTAACCTGAAGCTCAATGTCCATGGAAGTTTTACTGCTAAGAAAGAAGTAACAATGGGGCTGAGTGTGTTCACTCACTGCAATGGGCCCTGGGAAAGCACGGATGAAAAAGACCCCTACGTGATGCTTCTCCTGTGCTAAGGAGCTCAGGAAGGGGCCGTGCAAACGGATAAAGGCGATGCGTGTGGAGAATGCAACGTAAGTGTGAGCAGAGCTGTGGGAACAAACCGGCTTGAACTTCAGGGCTGTCTTGAGGGAGAATTTCTTTAAATTAAGCAGCAACAGAGGGTAGGTTATTCCAGGAAAAGACATAACAGGAAGAGACGAGCGTTTCAGGGGAACCAGAAAAATGAATTAGTGTTTCGCAAACTTCTCACTTGAGGTTCACTTTTACATTTATTTTTGCCTGTCTCTGCACCACGTGCACCACTGTAAGTTGACTCATTTTTAAAAAATCAGTCCATTAAAAAAATTAAGTCGTATCGAAAAAAAATGTATTGCCACCATAAATGCAAACAAAAAAGCACAAAACAAAAAACCAGCATCATTTGTTTTGAAAGGTAACCTTAAAAATACAAGCAACACGAAACGCATTACTTCTTCAATAAAAAGCTGTCAGGCTCAGTTCTAGCGTCTGGGGCTATATGGGTGGCCAAGTGGGACAGAGGCAAGCAAATTAATGTCACAGTAATAGCTACTATGCATAAACTGGAAGGCGACTTGGGTGAGCCACTTTGCAGGGGGTGATCCCAGAGCCCTGGGAGATGTCATCTGAGCAGAGACGGGAAGGAAGTGGCAGAGCTAAAACCACCTTGACATCAAAAAAAGCAACAGGAGGTCGTTGCATCCCAGCTAGGGACGGCGGCCCGCTGCGTGCGAGCCAGGAGCAGGGAAAGGAGCAAGTGTCAGCGGCGCGCTCACACGGGCCCCGCCCACACTGGCCCCGCCCAGGAGCGCTGCAAAACGCGGAGCGGCCGAATCCGCGGAGCGGGATCCCAGGCGCGGCCTCTGCGCGCGAGCATGCGCACTAGCCCGAAGCCGCCGGGCTGCCCTCGGCGCTGGGGGGGTTGGGGCCGCCCCGACCGACGTCCTGCGTCACTTTCCCGTGAAGCGGTGCGCGAAGACTCCATCCGCCATGTTGGATGCCGCAGATTCGCCAGAACCTCGCCGGCTCTTTCCTTAAAAAAATAAAATTACGAAGCGAAGCATCCGCGGGGCACCCCGCCTTCTCGGCCGGCACGGGAGGGGGCCCGGAAGGGCCCGAGGCTTTTTTTTCCTCCGCGGTGGGGGCGTTGCCATGGAGACGCGGGCGGCAGGTGAGCCGGGCTGGGGGTGGGGAAGGGAAGAGGTGGGGGGTGGGGCGCGGCGCGCGGGAAACGGCTTCGAGTTGGGAGCCGGGAAGAAGCGCGAGGGCCGCCGCGCGGCGGAGGGATCTGCGTCCCGGGGCGGAGAGCGGACGTCGCGGTGTCCTTTGACCGCACGCTGCGGCGCCGGCCGTATCCCGCCGCCGCCTTGGGCTCGTAGTGAAAGTAACAAGCGTGTGAGCAGACGGGCGCTCGTGCGCGTGCGCGGCGGGTAGAGCCGGCGCTCGTGCGCGTGCGCGGCGGGTAGAGCCGGAGCGCGGGCCAGCCGTGCGGCGCTGGCGACCACGGGGGCGGGAGGTTCGAATCCCGGCGCTGCCAACTCCGGCCGAGTTTGCCTGGCCTCAGTTTCCTCCTCTGTGAAATGGGTGTAGCGCCCGTCTGGACCCGTGTACTTGCCCAGGATGCTTTGAAAGGGACAGGGTCCAACTCAGCTGCGGAAGGAAAGCGCAGTCAACTCCAGGAGGTAGCGCTGCTACGCGGGTAACCTCGTGGGCCCATGTGACAAATGGCAATTTACTCTCCACCTGCTGTTAAGCCCTGCGGGGGGCCTTGTGCCCGCCCTTTTAAAGTTAAGATCAAATGCCACCTCCTCCAGGCAGCCATCTCTGGCTTCTGGACCTATGCACCCGCTCAGCCTGCTGGTCTCAGCAGGATGATTGGCTTTTCACATAAACACCCCATCCAAGCCCCTTAGCCTTGAACTTGGGGTTCTTCCTTTGTAATTCACAGTAGTTTCCACAGCCTAGCCCTGGCCTCACTGCTGCTGAGTTCTCCCGGCTGCTCTAATTCCTGTGTCCTTTCCTGGTGAGGAACAAAAGTTCAGCGAGGTGAACCTCATCCCCTTTTCAAAGGGCAGAGCTGGGGCTTTCCAAATCAGCTTCCTCCACTTTGGGGTGACATCCAGACGGCTGCCCCGGGAAGTGCTCAGTATGGATTTGCTGAATGAAAGAACGAGCCAGCTAACTGATCACCCACCCTGGGCCTCTTCCAGTCTGGTGTTCTTGCACAGCGCACTGCCCTCTCTGAAATGCACACTCAGTGTCACTGGGGCTTGTCCTCCACAGCTTCATCTCCCGAGCCTGCTGATTCCTACCGAGGCCGCGCTAGTGTGTCCCGGAGAAGACGTGGAGCTTAGGCCTGCTGGCTGCTGGGTGCCGTTTCCCCAGCCACCCTTCTTGGCTTCTTCAGTTCAAGACAACAGCTTGGCATGACGCCCCCTCCCTGCCAGGCAGGGAGCAAGAGCTGTCCCAAGTTGTGTTTCTGCCCTTGTCCCCGTGTTGTGTCAGATTCGGGCGTGTGTGTTACCGAGTGGACCCCCCTAACCAGACTGGTGGGTGAGGGCCCGGAACTAGCCGGGCATGCTTTCTGATGATGATGCAACAACGTCCAGACATGTCGAGAATTTTTATAATCACTAATTTGGGCCAAACGGGAGTCGCCTGGGACTGACAAATGCTTCCAAGAAATGACAGGTTTCCACTTCTCTTACGCATTTGGAATTAAGGAGAAAAGAAAGATTACCTCCAGTGGGCAGAAAGTGAGGCTAGGATCTGATTGTAGCATAGTTAACAAGGTGGTGTGTTTTCTTGAGGGTGGGGCTTTTAGAAGGAGGGGCCTGAGAGAGTGGTCATGCTTTAAATATACATACATATATATATATATATTTTATTTTGACAGAGGAGAGAGAGAGAGAGAAAGATACAGAGACAGAGAGAGAACTGAACTGGGGGAGCTCCCAGTTCAGCACATGGTTCCGCACGGGCCGGGGCCGGGATTCGATCCTCAGTCCCCGGGGCTGCAAAGTGAACACTTAACCCACTGAGCCATCCTGGCTTCCCCATGCTTTAAAAGGAGGGGTCTGAAAGGGAACATTCCAAAGGCTTGTCAAGCTGGAGGCATAGAAGACTGGACAGGGCTTACTTGAGGCAAAGATAAGCCTTTTACTAAAGAAGTTATAGGCTTGGGGGCTGAGCCCAGCCAAGACCTGCCCAGTGAGGAATTTATGATCACATTGCCGTGAGGCTACTTTCCTTAGAACCCCCTTTTGGTCCTCACTTACTGACCTCTCGATCTGGTGTCTCCCCTTCCCCAAATCATTCAGCCCCCGCGATACACAGCCATTCTTGGGGTTGACTTAACAGTTTTTAAGACCAAACCTGGGCATTTGTTGTAATTTCCTTCACTTTCCAGCTATAATAGACGAGGGGGGAAAAATGTTTTTAAATGAATTACTGTCACCCGGTGGTCAGCAAATTCCGGAAGCATTTTCTGCTTTGCTTGGTTGGTAAGTTAATTTAGGAGAAGTGGTACTAACCTGAAGATGAGTACGGCAGCTTTTCCGTAGTAAGCCAGCTGAATGCTCGTCATTGTAAATTGGAAATTTCTTACCATTTTGTTCCCTTCACAGCGGGTTTCTCATTTACCTTGTGAGATGGTTCCAGTTTCTTTTCCTCATAATTTACATAACTTTTCAAAGATAGCTATCCTTAAGTAGAATTGAGTTTCTGCCTAGGGTGAGGGGAGTCAAGAATTAGATAATGTTAAAAAGAATCTCCTTAATTGTATCTCCTTTGATAGATTCTTGCAGGCCACTGCTGAAAACCTCCCCATCAAGATGGGCTGATTTCATTCTGTTGAAGGAATTTAGCCTGGAGTTAAGTTTTCTCTTTGTTCTCAGCTGTTTTTTTTCCTGTTAAATAGTCAGACTTTGACATTTCTCAAGGGCGAGTGTCAACTTTAAGGGCTAGAACAGTTGGGACAGTGGAAAGAACAGTTCTCTGGGTCCAGAGAACTGTTCCTCACCAGATTCCTGACCTGCGTGTGGCAAGTCACGTAACTCTTGGAACCCTGTCCCTCCTGGAGCAGGGGCAGCATGCACTGCGGCACTATTAACCCTCCCCTACCTGGATCCAGTGTCTCCATTGTACAACTCAGTACATTGTCATCACTCGCTTCTTGAAAACATTTGTGAGTGGAAAGGTGGGATAGACTTGATTAACTTTTTAAGAGAAAGTGATTTGGGAGTGAAGCAAATAGATGCAATAAACATTTATTACAGATCTGAAGTCACCTCCCTTTTTTTTAAAGTAATATAAAATGTACAGATAGAGTCTTCTGATTAAAAAGGTTATGCTTGGCATATTAATAAGGAAACGGGGATTTTAACTCAGGCCACAGACTTTTCTTTGTTCTTTTAAATCATATAACAAGTGGAGCCTCAAACAGTTGAATTCTGGAATCTGACACAAGGGCGGGACGGGTAGGGCAGGGACCTGGTTCAGAGGCAGCCTCTGGTCTTGCTGGGGACCCCGGATATGAGGGGACCAGCTCAGCCATGGCACCTGGAGCCCAGGAGCAGGAAGCTGTGGGGGCAGCGTTCTGGAGAATGAGGGTCTTGGGTGTCCGGGGATCTTGGAGGGCCTTGTAGGTCAGCCCGCGGAGTCTGCGAGGACCCATCCTAGCTTCTTCTGTCAGACCCTCTCTTCACGTGTCTGCCAGCAGCCTCCTCGCCAGGAGCCACCACCACCTCTCTGCCCTTGAAGACTTAGCCTTTCTTTTCTTATCCTTCCTTCCTTTTTTATTACCAAGAAGATTCCCGGTTCACCTAAGTGTCTGCACCACACTTTGTGCCCGGAGCTCGAGATCCGAGGACCTCAGTCCTGGCCGTGGGAAACCACTTCCTTCAGGAGAAGAGGCCAGATGCTGAGATGGAAGGAACCCCGAGAACTGAGGGCTTCGGGGTTGGGGGGCAAGCGCTTAGCCCATCCAGGGGCTTTGGGAGGGCTTCCTGAAGGTGGAATGTGCAGGGTGGGCCGAGGGGACATTGGTGCAGAGGCTCAGGTGTGACTCCCCCACAGGTGTGCTCTGTGTGACCAGGTGAGCCCAGAGGCCAGAGGCAGGGGTCGGGGTGCTGGAGGTCTGTGAGGAGGGGTCTTTTGAGCAATGGTCAGCTATTGGGGCTTTATTATGAAAACTTGGAGGACAGAAGGATAACAAGGCCAGCAGCTACGTACAGCAGGATGCACAGAGCTCACATGTACGGTTTGTCCACACACATCACCCACACCCCTCACAACATGTACAACTTTGTCATCACCTCAGAAAGTTCTCTCACGCCCCCCTGCACCCAATCCGAATCCCTTGCTCCAAGCAACCCCCAGTCTGAGCTCTGTCCTGACAGATGAGTTTTGCCTTCTGTAGACCATCATGCACAGCTTCCGCATCTGGCTGCTGTCGCTCAGCATCGAGTTTGAGGTCCATCAGTTTGTCCTTTGTGTTGCTGATGGCATGTCATTGTGTGGATGTGCCTCAGTCTGTTTCTATGATGCACACTGGGGCTGAGTTCCCGTTTTTGGTCATTGTGAACAGAGCCGCAGTGCACATTCCCGTGCAAGGCTTTCTGTAGATGTGTTTCCATTTCTCTTGGGCAAATAGGTGTCAAGTAATGGAATTGCTGAGTTCTAGGAGCGAGGTGCATTTAACTTTTTTTTCTTTAATTGTTAAATTTATTGGGGTGACGTTGGTTGATAACAAGTACATTGTTTCCAGGTGTACTACGTACTCTATATTACATTACATTACATCGTGTATGCATTGCATTATGTGCTCACCACCCAGAGTCAGCTCACCGTATATTTGATGGCGTTGAACTTTTCAAGGAACTTCCAGACGGCATTGGAGAGTTGGGTGACGGTCCTTGTGACTTCTTTGCGCTTCTGTTACCACTTCTGTAAAAATGGGAGCTAAACAGACCTCATCTCAGGGTTTTATGCTCTGAAGAATAGACTCGGCCGAGGTCCTCACTGAAGCGGTTGCTGCTGGCAGTGTTTTGGGGGTGGTCTTGAGGGTGCATCCCGAGCAGCCCATACTAGGCTCAGCGCCCAGGACTCTGCCAGGAGCAGCCTGTGGCCTTTGAGTCTGTCATGGCAGTCGTCGCCTGAGAATGCGCTGGACATACTGCCATCCATGTGCCCACCTTCCCCCCAGGCCGCCATTTTGCCTGCTGCTGGCCCTGCTTGCCCGCTGCATGGCACAAACCCCGGTGGCCACCTTCTTACAACCAGTTTCCAATGGTCCCACTCCCGCGTGTGCCCATGCCGTGAGGTGCCTACAGCCATTGTCCTCTGAGTGCAACTACTGAGCTCTCCGGCTTCAGGCCTTATTGCTTCTCTTGCAGATTCTACAAGTGTTCCGTACTCGGGAGTTCTAACCCGTGGCCTGCCGGAGTTGGCCTTGCCCTGGGTGGGTTTGACCTGCCTCCTGGGTGCAGGCTGGGTGGGGAGCCCGGTGGGGTCCTTTGATCGCTGGTGGCATGGAGACGCAGCTGTAGAAGCCCTCGGAACTCGGCTTCCATTCTGATTTTTGTGCCTGTCTCTCCCCCTCCTCTCTCCTTCTCTTCTCGATTTTAAGAAGGCAACAGAATCATCAGGAAGAACACCTGTTGTTTCCCTTTCGTTTTCTCACTTTGAGCCATTGCTGTGTAGCTGGGGGCCCTGTGAAAAATGCCCACATGAGGGGCATGGCCAGGAATAGAATGTTGGTGACAGGAGCTGAGCAGAAGGGATGGGAGGACATCAGTCAGGAGGAACTTGGGTGGGATGTGGCAACTGCTTCCTGGCTCTTGTCTAGGGCTGGAGTTAAAGGTGAAGGAGTAGCCAGGAGGGCACTGTGCCCTTGAGCCTGGTGGCCCCCAGAAGGCTGGCCCTGTTGGGTGGGACATGTGAGGTTTGGCTTGAGGGTCCCATTGACCTTTGAGGTTCCAACCCCGGTTCTTGGGGGTGAGGACCACAGATGTGGTCAGAGCGTCCGTTGCTAGCACTGTCTTTATTTAATGAGAACCCCTGAGTGAGCCTGCTCCCGCGTCCGTGTGAGCATCACGCTGCCCGGCTCTGTCGGGCCCGCCTGCTGTCTATTGAGGTGGCTCTCCCCATCGCTTCCGTTTTCTCTCTGCCTTTTCTTCTGTATGTTTCCGACCAGCTCTGCAGACTGACTTGCCTCCATGGCTCCCAAATTGTGCTCTGTGTGTGGTCTGAGGGAGGCACGGTAAGAGGGATGGTGTGAAATACGGCATCGGCGGCTAAACACTGGGCATGGTCACCGTTGTTGGCGAGTTTCCTGACTGAGAACGTCAGAGCAGCCGCATGCCCTCTCCCTAGTCCTGTCTCTCTCTGAGCCATTTGAGATGAGGTTGTCACCTGCTCCTGTTTTCTGCTGTTTGTTTTCTAAAAACAAGGATTTTCTCTTTTGGAATCACATTACAATGATCAGAATGTGACAGTGACTTTGACATAGTGCTCCACAGAATTCATCAGGTGGAATTCGCCGTTTCCTCAGCTGTCCCAGTGACGTTCTAATAATTTTATATAAAGCAGAAGGAAATCCCGGGTCCCACACTGCACTCAGCATCATGTCCCTCTACTCCTTTCATCTGGAGCAGATCCCCTGTCTTTGTGTCCCGTGGGCCAGTTATTTTGTAGACTGTCCCTCCTTTGGGCTTTGTGGGATGCTTCCGTGTGATTACACCCAGATCCTGAAGTTGGGTAGCGATACACAGAAGTGATGTGGAATTCTTGGCTATCACGTGAAGAGGCACACAATCTTGATTGGTCCCGTGGGGATGACACTACCTTTGAGGACCTCTTTCACAGTAAAGTTAGTTTGCTCTCATTAAATGCCTCCTGATGAGATATTCTGATACTATAGACCTATCCTGCTGTTCTTCACTTTTCAGACTTTCTTCACTCATTAGCTCTGGCATCTATTGATGATTCTTGCCAGAATCAGTTATCATTGTCATGGTTGCTAGATGATGAGTTTCTAATTCTATCACGTCTGCATTAACTAATCTTTCTGTGTGAGCAAACACTCTCCATTTTCCTTCATCTAGCTATTTATGTAGATTGCTGTGAGCTCGTTAATTCTTATTTTCATCAGTGGTTTATAATCCTTTATCATTATTTAATTTGATACTCAAGTTGCCCCATATTGGGCCAGTTGAAGCCCCTTTGACATGCCCAGTCTTTTTTGGAGCATTTCCTTACTTTCTGTACAACAGGGTGTTCCTTTTCCAGCTCTGGAATCACTGTTTCTACAAGGAGAGCTGGTTTCTTTTCATGGAGAATGGTATTTAGAAACTGAGATCTGGGAATGAGGTGACCTGCTTCTTACTGGGGTGTTTGCTTCTCAGCCTTCTCAGTAAACACAGCTGGGAGAGAGGTGCGTGTGTGCACACATACACTACATCTGTGCACAGACGTTTATACCTGCCCGTACGCTTTTATATTTTTATCTGTTTTTATCTTAAAAACCATTAAGTTCCTATGGATCTTTCTAATTCTGATCCAACAGCTCAGGGTTTATTGTACCCCTTCCCCCTTTCTGTATTTATAACTCAGTTTTCTAAGGTAGGGAGATAGTTTCAGACTTGCTACCTCATGTCTCTGTGAAAAAGAAACCGACTAACTAGAGTTTAATATTTAATTACAGTAGTCCCTGCTTATCCACACGGTTTCACTCTCCATGGTCTCAGTTACTCATGGTCAGCCACAATCTGAAAAGTTTAGTTTTAGGTTGTGCACCATTATGAGTAGTGTGATAGATCTCACGCTGCCCTGCCTTTGCACTCAGGACATGACTCATCCCTTTGTCCAGCGTTTCACGTTGTAGACACCCCTTCCTGTTGGTTACTTGGCAGCTAGACTGATCAGATCAACTGTCAAGGTGTCACAGGGCTTGTGTTCACATCACCCTGGTTTTACTTAATAATGGCCTCAAAACACAAGAGTAGTGATGGTGGTAATTCAGGTAGGCCAGAGAGAAGCCATAAAGTGCTTCTTAATTCAAGTGAAAAAGTGAAAGTTCTCAACTCGGGAGGGGGGTGGGGGAATCATGTGCTGAGGTTGCTAAGATACGCGGTCTGTGAAATTGTGAAGAAGAAAGGAGAAATTCACGCTCGTTTTACTGTCACACCTCAAACTGCAAAAATTACGGCCACGGTGCGTGATATAAGGGCTTCGTTAAGATGGCAAAGCATTCCGTGTGTGGGTGGAAGACGTGGACAGAAAATGTATTCCATTCGACAGCAGCGTGCTGTGCCCGAAAGCATGGTACCAAGACTTACGCAAGGCATCCCCTCAGTGAGTGACACCAAGCCATTCGACGCAAGTGAGGGACACCCAGACTCAGGAGTAGGTTTCACATCTTATCTCACGTCCTCACAAGGAGAAGGGTGAGGACGATACAGTGAGAGATTGAGAGAGAGAGAGGCCACATTCACCTAACTTTGATTCCAGTCTACTGGTATTGTTTTATTTTATTATTCATTTTTTGCTGTTAATCTCTTACTGTGCCTCATTTATAAGTCACACTTTTATCACAGGCATCTGTACGTATGGGAAAAAACAGTAGATATAGGGTTCGGTGCTCTTTGCAGCTTCAGGCGTCCACCCCGGGTCTTGGAATAAGAGGGCAAGACTTTCCTCCCTTTCTTTTTGGCCTGAAGCATATGAGGTGAACACCAGCTTCCCGAGTTACTTGGGCTCATCCCCTCATCTCCTCCCCTTTCAGATCAGTTGTGGGTACTCATTTCAAATAGGGTCCCGTTCATTTGTTTCTGTGTGTATTTCACTTTAGGATAGGCTGACCAAGCGTCCCGTTGTTAACGGGACAGAAAACAACTGTACTGTCCTGTTTCAGATGGTGCATCTGGTCAGCCTACTGACACCTTGAATTTAGCCCGTTCTTCTGTTCCATTTAAAACGGGACATCTGGTCCGCCTATTTTAGGGTTCCCTCCATACGTGTTTATCTTTTTACTTTCTTTTCAGTATGCAAATTTCTGGAGTGAGTGCGTTTCTTGTGCTTTAGGGGAAGGAGTACATTTTGCTTCTTGTTGGGTGGGCGCATAGGCATAGGAAATGGCTGAGTTCGCAGGAAGGAGTGGACAGTCCTGGGAAGACCATGGCATTGAAGTGGGGCTTGCTGCTGACGTCTGGACTCCGTTATGCTTCCCTGCGCGTCTCTTCCAGGCCTTTGTCTGGGTCTGGTTTCTCTTCCTTATAACCACCACACCGGAGGCTGCGTCGGTCCCCTTTTTATAGACAGGAGTCAGAAGCCCGGAGACTAGAAGCGCTTTCTCTCTGCTGGGGGATGGCTGACATCTGTCCACCCTGAGTCACCTTTCTCCCCATACACACAGTCTCCTTGTTTTGCCCGGAAGCATGAGCTAAGAGGGATGTGGTTACCTTTGTTCTCAGGGCTTCTTGGGTGAACATTCCAGGTGTGATCTCATGATGTAGGAAATGCAGCACTTTTCTGTTTATAGGTACATATGTTGATTAACCTTTAACGTTTTAAGCTTTTTGAATTAGACGGTACTGATATTTCTGGAGCTTACAGTCTTTTAGGGGATACAGGAGTTAAACAGACACACTGTTAAACACCAGATTACAAATTGTGCTAATAGCTGCCAAGGCGAATGTGAAGGTTGGGGCGAGAGAAAGGAAGGGACCTAACTTACATGGAAGGCCGTCTAAGGAAAGTCTCTCCAAGAAAGGGAGGTGGGAGCTGAGACTTGACGAATCAGGCTCCTCAATTAAAAAAACAAAAACACAAGGGCGATGGCTGGAGAGCAGGCCGCTACTGGCCAGTTCTCTCCACTTTGCGGAATTTCAAGCTTGCAGCTCAGAACTAGCTCCCCGAGGCCAGTTCTCCTGTGCCCTTTATTGCCCGCCAGAGGACATGCCTGTGAATGGACCTGCTGCGGGTCACTTGGGAGACACCCACGTCTTCAAAGCTGGGGGCTGGGAGCTGCCCTGGGGTTGCAGGCACTGCCCGAGCCTGGGGCCTGTCCAGCATGACTGCAGGACCCAGGTGCCAGCCTGCAGGAACCAGGTGCTGGCCTGCAGGGCATAAGACCCAGGGGAGACAGGCTGTGGGCAGGGCCAGCCTTGCCAGGGTCACCCTGAGTCTGCAGGAGCCAGCTGCAGCCGGGTCTCAGGGAAGGGCAGTGGCCTTGAGAAGTTCCCAGCCTTGTCAACACTAGTGCAGCCACCCAAACACAGCGAGGGTGAGGGTCAGGGAGGAAATGTGTACCGTACCTCTCCACCCATCTAAGGCAAGCGTCTGCACAGCGAGGCCACAGGTAAATCCACGGTCCCTTTGGACTGTTCTCGTGAACAACGTGGAATACGCGTTGATGCTCCCGGAGGGGAGGGCCTGTGCCTTGCTCATTTCTAAGTGTGCCTCCCACGGTCCGTGCCACAGGGGGTCTGGCAGAAGTCACACCCCCTTTGTGATGAGCGGATGATCTATACCGAATCTTTTAGTACGAACTCATCCGCATGTAATTCTGTAACGGAACAGTATCACACTCACGCACACTGTGTGGCATTTTAGCTGAGCTGTTCACATTGCTGGCCATCTCGTGCCAGACTGAAGCAAGCCTTATGCCATTATTGCGTTACGTCTGCCAGACCCTGTGGATTAGGCAGTCATTAAATTTTGAATTACGGGATTAATAAACACATGTTAAAAATGACATTTCCCCCGTAATACAATCAGGGTAGCTCAGGAATTTGGAGAACACACCTAATGCTTGCTTCATATTTTAGTTACCAGATCATTCTGGTCCATCTTCCTGGTGTAGTCAGTGGGGTTTGCACAATTCTTCTTATACCAGTGGCTCTTCTTGCTTAAATGTAAAGATCTCTCCTGGGATTTAAAAGGGCCTAACACATGTTTGACTATTAAAGGGCAGTTCTTTCTCCTAGAATTAATTTTCAAGTTCAGAATACTTTACAACTGAGACCGGTCTCAGCCTTTCATAAATAAAGTGGACATATAAAATTTGAAGTTGAATTTGCATGTTTCCCAGTCTGCCTTCAGTTCCGCGCATGCGGTTATTTTCTCTTGTCTCCTGTGATTGTGAACTCAGGAGCCCGGAGGTAACTGAGATATGAAGCAAGCCTGCAACAGTCATAGATGGAAGTGTGTCTCTGTCAACAGTGTGTGCACAGGGACCCTGGTTGGGAAGTTCTAAGTTTTCTAATTCTTTACCTTCAGAAGTAAGAAGAAAGATGTGTCAGCCACACAGAGGAATCGAAATAAAGCACAACAACAGAACTGGAAACTCAGAGATCAGGTGGCGGGGGGAGGTGGCCATGGCATTGCTGTGCCCTCCGATCCGCTGTAACATGGGCCAGCGTTGTGCATATTATGTTTTTAACATGGATCAGACCCTGGGACACCGGTCATTTGAGAGTCGTGGCATGCGAGTTCTGGGGCCACCTGGGTGATTTGCAGACGGGGAGCTGTGAGCCGGGAGGTCAGCACAGGGGGTTCCCCACATATCTGGGGGTAGTGGCTGTGTCGGGGAAAGAGCCTGTTCTTCAGCAGTGGTTGTGTTAGACGCCGATCTGCTCCACTGCCCAGCGCTCACACGCTGAGAGTGCTTAAAAATAAAGATAAAAAATGTCGCGAAGTTTCAGCAGGGAGGAAATGTGTATGTGTGAGCTCCTAATGCAGCTGCCGGCCCAGCCTTCTTTATAGCGGATACTCAGCATTTCTCGTTGCATTTTGTGAATCCGGTTTCAGCGGGGGAACCCCCGTGGGATTTCTCCCTCACATTTAGTAAGAACGTTAATGTCGTGAGCGATAGGAGTTGGCGTCTTCATCAGCGTTTTATGGGATGTATGATAGTAATACCACAAGTTACGGGAACTTCGGCCCACTCACCTCGGCTGGGAGGGCGCCTCGGAGATTAGTTGTGGGTGGGGGCGTGGGGCAAGGGCCCCCCAGGCCGTGGGAGAGGTGGGCACTGGGGGTGAGGTCTGTCTCCACATCTTCCTGTTGGTCCAGGTGGCTCTGTCCTTCTCTGTACACATTAGCCTCTGGATGAAGCTTGAAGACCAGGTTCCATTTTCAAACAGTCGGAGGCCACGTCTGGTTCGGGCCCCTCGTCTCTCAGATGAGGAAACTGAAGCCTCAGGAACTGAAGCCTTGGGCAGCCCCCAGCCCAAGAGTAACCCCATCCCGGCTCAGGGCAGAGAAGCCGTGCCTTTTTCACGTGACGTGGCTGCAAGCACACGCGGGGCTCTGGGGCGGGCTGCTTCCGCCCAGCACCGCTTGCTCGCACGGAAACGTGGATGGAAACGGGACAGCCCCAGAAGCTTTGAGGAGAACTCATCTGTCGTGGAGAACTGGCCAAGAAGGGCTCATGACGGTGAGGACAGAGACTCCAGGGTCGGAAGTGGGTCTGGTTCACCTGCTGGCGTGGCCAGAGCGGGGCTGCCGGGCAGGTGCGGCACCTGCTTGGGAAGCAGCGAGGCCTCGCTTATCTGGAAGCGGTGCCGGGCTGAGCTCCTTGCATGTGCGACCTGCTGTTTGCAGTCCCCTCCCTGGGCCCATCTGACTCATCTAAGGAGGACAGGGCAGCCTCTCCTTCACTGAGTCGATGTGAAGGTTCAGTGGGTGGCGGGCAGAGCCTGGCTTCGGGCAAAGAATTCTTACAGGAATCTGGATGCTGGCTATCGTTTCGTTATACCTTATCCGGCTTGGTAACGGCTTGTCCTGGAAAGTGGGTGATCGGCCACCAGAGGGTGCTGCTAGCACGTGTATGGTGCCTGCCTGGGAATGAATGAAGCCCCTGCGCTTTCTGTGAGTTAATAATAACCCATGTTTTTTTGTGTTTTGACCAAAAAAAAGAAAGAAAAGCCGACTGGTGGTCCTGTGTCCCCGGGTTCTGGGCTTGTGGTGCGCAAGGACGTGCCTATAACGTGTGTGGTCTGGGTGACTAGTAGCACCCACATCCAGCACGCACCTTCTCCAGCTCCGTGCTCCCCGCAAACGAGTCTCTGCTGTAAATTATAAGAGATGCAGAGAGCGAAGTCCCCCCTTTTGGAGTTCTGACTCCCCTCTTTGTGTTTGGAGAACTAATTGTCTTTATTCGCTTAGCAGATAGAAAGGTGCTCTCTGTTTCTCGTGTGCAGTTGTAATCAGTCGTGTGAAGTGTCTCTGTAACCATGACACCAGCAATGGGTTGAGGCTGCGCTCCTCACAGTGACCCCCTCTCAGAATATAGGGCCTGACCCATTGTCGCCTTGCAGTGCTGGCTGCCGATGGTGGGGGCAGACCTGCTGGTCGATTTGGAAGGTCTCGGTCAGGTTTTGACTTTGTTATTTGTCTGGCTGGGGCTCCTTGGCAACCCACTCACTGCTCTGTGCCCCAGCTTTCTCCTCCATAAAAAGGGCATGGTGACAGTGACGGTGATGATGGTGGTGATGGTGACAGTGACGGTGACAGTGACGGTGATGGCAGCAGTGCTGGTGATGGCGATAGTGACGACGATCACGGCGATGGTGATGGTGACAGCAACAGTGACAGCGATGGTGACAGTGATGATGCTGCTAATAGTGACGATGATGGTGACAATGACGGTGACAGTGATGGTGATGATGCTGTGATAGTGACTGCGATGGTGATGGTGACAGTGATGCTGATGGTGACAGTGATGCTGATGGTGACGGTGACGATGTGATAGTGACTGCGATGGTGATGGTGATGGTGATGGTGATGGTGACGGTGATGGTGACGGTGCCGGTGATGGTGACGGTGATGATGTGATAGTGACTGCAATGGTGATGGTGATGGTGACAATGTGATAGTGACTGCGATGGTGATGGTGATGGTGATGGTGATGGTGACAATGTGATAGTGACTGCGATGGTGATGGTGACGGTGATGGTGACGATGTGATAGTGACTGCGATGGTGATGGTGACAGTGACGGTGACTGCGATGGTGACAGTGATGGTAATGGTGCCGGTGACAGTGATGGTGATAATGATGTGATAGTGGCTGTGATGGTGATGGTGACGATGATGTGATAGTGACAGTGATGTGATGGTGACGGTGATGGGGACGGGGACGGGGATGGTGATGGTACCATCTACTGCAGGACAACAGAGAAGCTCAAGTGCGATCACAGACAGGAAGGTCAGGGGGCTCCCTGCCTTCCCCGACCCGGCCTCCCTACTCCCAGCCCTCTGTGCGTCTGGGCCCTGTGCTCATGGGCCCACACACTCGAATCCCACGCATTCCCGTTCCGAGCTCTGGAATCTGGCACTGAGGGCCTGATTGTGCATACCCACCAGCTATCTCATTTTGCCAGAATGCCTTTTCCCCATCCATTCATATCTAAATCTGTCTTCCTTCTGGTTGAGCCAGTGTCTTCACTTCCCTTCCCCTCCCTTCACTCCCTCCCTCCTTTCTGCGTTCTCCGCATGCTGTCCTACGGTGAGCCTGTGGTAGGTAAGTAGTCTTGCGTCCACAGAGGTGCCTTCAGGGCTAACACGGCCCTTCTGTTGGGATTAGTCGTGACAAGGAGTGTGGAAGTGCCAGGGACTCGGAAATGTTTGTCTCCTTCCTGCTGTTGAAATTGGGGTGTGAAGTACTGTAATGGAGGTAAGCCCAGAGCGCGGCCCCCCTCCCCGAGTGTGTGTGTTGGGGGTGCCGCATGGGGACATGGGGCGTTAGTTATCAGGACAGCAGGAGCTCGGTGTCAGGCTTACCGAGTTCTTGCCCAGCCTCTCGGCACCTCAGCCCATGTAGCACCTGCATCGGAATCTGGGAATGTTACTGAATTTCATCGAGTCAGAGACTCACATGTGAGCATCTCTAACACCAGGAGGCACCTTTCAATCCTGGAGCTAAGAAACCAGTGCGTCCTAGTTTATTTGGTCATGTCTTTATCTGTTCTAGTGGCGTGTATATCACTGCATGTGGTACATGGATCCATGCCTCTTAAGATAGATGTCTTACAAAGAGAAAAAGCTCATATTTCCAGAATACGGGACGATAGGGGAGAGATTACAACTGATGCTGCAGAAATACAAACAATCGTAAGAGATTACTATGAAAGACTCTATGCCAACAAATTTGACAATCTAGAGGAAATGGACATATTTCTAGAGACAAACAGTCTACCTAAACTGAACCAAGAAGAATTGGATAACCTAAACAGACCAATCAACAGTACAGAACTTGAAACAGTTAATGCGAAAATTGTCCAAAGGCAAAAGGCCTGGACCAGATGGCTTTACCAATGAGTTCTACCAGTCTTTCAAAGAAGAACTTATGCCCATCCTCCTCAAACTATTCCAGAAAATTCAAGAGGAGGCGGTACTACCCAACTCTTTATATGAAGCTAATATCTCCCTAATACCAAAACCTGGGAAAGACAATACCAAAAAGGAAAACTATAGGCCAATCTCACTGATGAACACTGATGCAAAAATCTTAAATAAAATTTTAGCTAACAGAATACAACAATGCATTAAAAAGATCATTCACCATGACCAAGTGGGATTTATCCCAGGGGCACAAGGATGG